>JAQISU010000324.1:672500-692500 GCA_029339505.1 Unio delphinus
GAAAAGATGTGGGAAATGAGTGAAATGAGTGAAGAAAATAAAAAGGAAAGACAGAAAGAAGAAGAGGCTGACACAGATAAAGACATGTGTAAAATGGACAAACAACAGAATGAAGATAATATTGAACTAAATGAAGATATGTGGGAAGAAGAAAACAACAATGAATGTGAAGAAAGAAAAAAAAAATGAAAAAGACAAATTAGAAATGAAGTGGAAGGAGGCTATGGCAAAACTAAAAATAAAACCTAAAAGGAAATCAGCAGCGTCGATTTCACCAACAATCAGAAAGAAAAAAGATGCCAAAATGGACACACCAAAAACTGTTGAAATAAAAAAAATGCTTCAAGAAGCAAAAAGATCTGCCCCTCCATTAAAGAGCTGCAAATCACTCCAACCTATTTTCACACAAGAATCAGAATCACAATCTGTACTATCGCTACGGACACAATCTGTCATCGCATCACAGACAGACCCCAATTCTCAATACTAATTACCATACACAAAAGAAACAACACATGTATTGAATTACAAATGTCGCACTTAATCTTGAGCATACATGGCTGAATAAAAAATTTTGAAACTTGCCTCCATCAATGTGAGAGGCTTATCTCTTGAAAAAGCTAAAAACCTAATAACAGTAATAACAGACTTTGATATAGTAGCCTTACAAGAGCTACATAATATTAATGCAAAGACTATAAACTACATTGAAGATTCTTTAGATACTTTATTTTTGATCCAGTATAACCCCTCTGATACTTATTCAGGAGTGGGATTCATAATAATAAACAAAATGCTACAAAACAATTGGAAATTAATACAAACTCCGAAAAATCTGGAAGGTAGAGTGATTCATATACAAACAGATAATACACATCTGATAAATGTTTATGCTCCATCTAATGATCAATATAAAAATATACATAAAAATGATTTCTTCCAAAAATTGGACTGTTATTTATCAGTGTATGCTCAAGAAGATTTGGTGATTTTTGGTGACTTTAATATATGCATGCAAAAAATTGATAGATCATCCTTGACAATTAGAAAACAACAAGATCTAATACTTAATACATTTATTACAAATAACAATATTATTGATGCCTATAGATTTTTACACAAAGATGAAGTTAACTTCACATTTGCTTTTAAAAATGCATCCTTCAAATCAAGGATAGATCATTTTTATGTTACACAAAGAAACAAAGAAAATATTATTAAATGTGAAATTCTGGATTATATGCTAGCAGATCACAACACTATTTATTTAGAATATAAAATTCAGTCTTTCAAGAAGTGGGGAAAAGGGCATTGGAAACTGAACTCAAGCATACTGGACTTTAAAGAATTACAGTGTGAAATTATCACAGAGATTGAATCCTTTTATTTTGAAAATGCAAAATCCTGGGACAATTTAAAAGAAAAATTTAAACAAATTTGTCAAAAATACTCAAGGATTCAAAATCAAAATTTCAAAATTTTAGAAGCAGAATGTAAAAGAATATTAGGAAATGTTAATGAATCTAAAGAACAAAAAGACAAATGTACTGAAATTTTAGGAAATTTGAGACAATATAAAAATAAAGGCAACAAAAAAAGGGCTGGATTCTATCATGATATATATGATATTGGTAGTGAAATATACAGAAGAGAAGAACTTAGAAAAGGGAATGAAAAATTATTAACAAAACTGAAAATAAATGGCTATGTGACTGAAGATAAAAATGTAATTATAAATCATATTAGAGACTTTTATCAAAACCTCTACAAAAGTAGCAATATAGAAGAAAACAAAATAAATAAATACTTACAAAATATAGAACTGCCAACTATTAATGATGAGGAGAGAGAACTTTGTGAGAATCAGATAGAAATCTTAGAAATAGAAAAAGTCATTGATAACTTGACAAATAATAAATCACCTGGATTAGATGGTTTGACCACTGAATTCTATAAAAAAAATTTAAAAAACAACTCTCACAAATTTTGAGCAAAATCTTGGCTAATAGATTAACTAACATACTAAGTGATATAACTATAACTAATCAAACATGTGGTGCTGAAGGTAGACAAATTTCTGATAATATTCTTTCAATAAAAACAATTATTGAATATATGGAAAATAATAAACTAGAAGGAGCATTAATCCAATTTGATCAAGAAAAAGCATTTGACAGCATTGAAATAAACTTTATAATTAAAACTATGCAAAAAAAATGGATTTGGACCAAACTTTATAAAATGGATTCGGATACTATATAACCAAATTAAATCTAAAGTTAACATTAATGGGGCACAAACTACAACATTTCCTGTTACAAGATCAGTTAGACAGGGATGTCCCATATCTATGTTACTTTATGTAATTGGGATAGAAACACTAAATATGTCTATACAAAATGATGATTTGATAAAGGGTATCACTATTCCAAATTTAGATAAACCTGTTAAAACTTTTTTACATGCAGATGACCTAACAAATTTTATATCTACTAATCATTCTTTTGAACATTTAATTAATCAATTTAAAAAATTTGGAAGGGCCTCAGGGTCTGAACTAAATCATGATAAAACTGAAATTCTACTAATTGGAGAGTGGAAAAAGGATAAAAACATACTTCTACCAAAAGAGAAAATCAAAGAAGAAATTAAAGTTTTAGAAGTGTATTTAGGGAAAAAAAACAAAATTAAAAATTTAAAACAAATTATTAATAAAATACAAACTCATAAAGCTACATGGAACATTAGAGACTTTACCTTCTTTGGGAAAATACATATTACAAAAAATTATCTATTTAATTCCATTTGGCATGAATTTGAGATAATAGACTTTAGTATATATCATATGAAGAAAATAGAACAATCAATATATACATTTTTATGGTCAAAAATACATAAAATTGCAAAACACTCATTACAATATAACAAAGAGATGGGAGGAATTAATATGCCTACCTTAAGATTGCAACAATCTGCAAATTATTTACATAGATTTATATCATTAGAATTTCCACCAAAACATGCATGGCAAGGAATTTATATTTATTGGTTTGGTTTGTCACTACCTAATAATAGAAAGATATATAAAAATAATAGACTGTTGAGAACTTTAAACCCTCCAAACATATTAAAAAGACAGATAACAATTTTACAGAAATATAAATTTCATGAAACAATATGGAAATCTTCCAAAAAAATAGAAATATATGAGGAATTGAAGAAACTTATGTTACCAAAACATAGGATTGAGACTGTTTTACCTCGCCTCAATTGGCCTTTGATTTGGAAAAACTGGTAAAAAATAACAACATTTTATGATTTTAACATCATTTTTAACTACTTACATGACATATGGTGGACAAGTGAAGTAGCATTTAAAAGGAAACTGATTCCAAAAATACTAAAATGTAGGTTATGTCATGAAGGACAAGATACTAAGCTACATTTAATACTACAATGTAAGAAATTTCAATCTGAGAGACAGAAGATAATTAATAGAATAAGGAAAATAAATGGAAAATTTGAAATTAATAACTTATTATACACTAACAATCTTAACGACAAAAGTTTATATAAGGAAGTTATCAAATATGTAGTAGACATTGTACGACAAAGAAACATTATTATAACAAATATAATTACAAATGAAGACGAGAAATAAAATTGAAGACTGTTTTTTTACACATTATAGGGGAGAGAAAGGGACACTGGTTTTCACATTATGCAATGGATAGCCAAATGGCTTGTTGTAAGACACCATAAATATTTTGTGATGCTAGAGTCGGTCTTGTTAGTCAATAATGTGTGAGTGACTGAATGAATAAAATATGTATGTTATTATAATTCAAGCGTGGATAACAAAAAAACTGTTTATCTATCTCATTCATCAAAGACTCCACATTTAATATTAATTAACTTTAGAAGGATTACAGTATAACCTATATAATGGCAACTTAACTACACTGCCTCATATATACATGTACGACTAATGCGCCTGGCTAATACGCCTGGAGCTACAAAAGCGATCACGTGACTAATGACCACTACGCTTAGTAGTAAAACCACGTGATATAGGAATTCCATTGATAAAATGTAAAAACTAATGTTATAATTCAAGTCTATTAATAAAATTGATAACTTTCTGTACTAGCCATCTTCTTCCCCGCCAACCTAAATGCACTCCGTCCGAATCTAAAAATGTTTGATGAAATCCTCGATTGGAAATCATATGTACTCCTTGTGTTTTAAATTCTCTATAACATCTACTGGAGACAATGGACCCACTTCATTCTCTCCTATCTGCAAAAGCACAACATCTGGAAGAAGAGGCAAATAACCAGAAAATTTGTAATACGAGCTCCTGGTAATCCGTAAGACGAAATTGTAATCCCAGAAGGTACCACACAACTGTTCAAAAGAAAATGATCCGATCTTAAACGAGCAATTATACTATGACCCACAAACAATAGATGCATGGCTCCTGGTGGACCGACATAGATGAATTCGCCACCTATAGAGTAAATGTGGAGTTACGGATGATATCTTTATCTTCATTCTTCTCTCTATCATTAGTAGAGTTATACAAACATAAAATTAAATACAACTTAACAATTACTCAAAAGTTTACTATAAACTAATACCAAAATCACCTCAATAACTTCTTCTTTATTGATGTGACCAAAACAACTTTTATATAATTAATCAAAAGAAAATTTGATTTTCCAAAAACAGTCTATGTAGACTATATGACTAAAGGGAAACAACTGCAAGAAACTGGACACTCCTATGACCAACGATAAAACATATCACTTTTAGACATAAATAATTTAAAATGCCACAGCATATAAAAGTATTAGATAACATAAACACATAAAATATCTAAATAAATTACACGTTTCATTAAATAAATTTAAATTTAAAATTAATTTAATATCTCATAGGAAAAAAAAATTCTTTTCCAATACTCACAATAAAAATTTAAATAGATTTTCAACTACAACGATATGATTTAGATAGTGCCGTCCATACACAAACATCTTACAACAAACAAAAAAAAACATACAATAAGCACACATGATGTACAAACAACTTTGGCAAAGTCAACTGGGAAATTTTACAAATAATTATTTTATATGACAAAGGAGCGGAAATCGGCCCTGGAACTTGATAGTTTTAAGGGATGAGAGTACGATCCTAAGTTCGGGAGGAGGACTGTAAAGAAATCAGTATTCACCGCAGCCCAGTGGAGAATATATATCATAGGTCAGCTCCGACATGTGATTGAAAGTATTATCGGTCTGACTCTCTTAGTGGGATAATATGACTTATTTATATTTTGATGAACATAGCAAAGAGCAACCGTCATCAAAATTCTAAAAAAATTTATACAAATAAAAATATACCATAACATTTACAACATGACAATCATGGGAGGACAAGGGAAAGATTACACCATCGTAAGACACATTTAGCGTGGACGGTGTACCTCAATCAACTCGAACCAGCTTGTGCTGGAGAGAGTACCGAGGTTCAACACCTACTTGTATTGCAACGTGAACACGATTTCTGTACAGCTTCACAAAGTACAAAATATTTGTGCGGTGCATGGAACGTTGATATATGTAAGTAGCCTTTTAAATTACTTTGGAACGTTGATATATGTAAGTAGTCTTTTAAATTACTTTAAGCAGTAACGCTTTCATCGATATATTTGTTATTTTAATCTTTGTAGAATGCAATAATATCTGTTTTATTTTACCGGTTAAGTAAATATATCGTTTTTTAGTTCTCTTAAAAGGTGATCGATTAAGATTTTATATGTAATTTTGTTATTTTGTCCAGATTTAAAATCTACATCGACGCGTATGTTTTAACTTTGATAATTACTGAGGTGAATAGCATTAGTTCGGTCACAACTGTGTTGTTAGTACAAATATTTCATTTAACAATATCCAAGTCTCTCACCATCACTTGAGGACTTGTCCTCAAACAATGTATTTTGTGTTTCTATCTTGATGTTGACTTCTTTGTGAGAAGATAATTATAACAAGTTGTTTCTAAGAACTTTAAATGATTAAAATACTTATTTGCTATATAACGGATATTTGATGATACTTGTATATAGGAATAACGTCGAGAACATGCTATTAATTCGAAATTTATAATGTAGCCAAATCTCTCACCACCGAAGGAAGATATTGCATTTTATTTTATAAGCACATTTTAATGGGCCTTTCGTCTAAGAATGAGATTTGACCGGATGATCATGATTTCATTGCATGTATGTATTTTTCTGTTGTGAGAAATTGTGTAGGTGTGATAGATATCTTGAACGATCACAAACTGAAGAAAAAAATTAATTAAAGATTAGTATCACCGATCTCAAAGAATTTCATTTCGAATAAACATGATCACAAAAACGATCTATTTGAGAGCTAAGACTCTATCGCAAAGTCGCAATGGTAACTCTTTCAACTGGTAAATATTGCACGTTTATACATTCTGAATTCTCATCGATTTGATTACATATTTGCATAAATATGTTGCAATAGAAAGATAGGTCCAAACAAGAAGTATGGCTATTATGTTTACAGGTATCACTGGAACATCACGAATTTCCATTGGCTGCGCCGTCGTAGATATATCTAGGCTTGCAACGAGATACAGTCTGTATGAGTTAGTTTTCTTTCTTCAAAATTGAGAAGGAATGTTAAAGTCGGTGATGTAATCAACGAAGAATTAGACGTGATTCAAAGCCAGATAGAAGCTTTGTGATCTCGTTGATGACAGCAAAGCAGTAAGCCCCCACCTACCCACCCCCAAAAAAACAAAACAAAGTATGTCGATGTCTCTATCAAGTCTTGAAAAATCAAAGCTTTAGCACCTGTCTCCGCGCCCCTCGAATGTGAATACATCAAATGTAAACCAGTGGGAGCATATGGCGTTGACATAGGCAACAGCATAACGACTGATGTTGTTGTAATATAACGCAAGTAAGATAAAATTAGATCGTATGTTATATAGGGCATGTGTATAATATGACAATCCGTAACGTGTATATTCTCTTTGCTCGTAAAAACTAGTCGTATTTTAAACTGAAATAGTTAGTAGACTAAAGAGGGAATGTGTTTTTATACAAATATCGATCAAATGCTTCGTCTTGCAGTACACAAACGGAGTATTTGAAATATTGCGTACCTATTAAAAAAAAAATAAATAAACACCGGCGATAATTTTTCTTTAAAACTTTAAATATGTATTCACGACGAATTCCACCTTAACTTTGGTATTTGTAATTGAGTTAACTATGATAGTTTTTGTGTACGAGGATCGATTAAAAAAGTCTTGACTCAAGTTCCTGTTAATAAAGCTGCTGGAGTGGTTTCTCACAACCGCATTTTAAATCAGCATGGAACGCTAACCGACAAAGATCACAGTTTCCTAGATGAACATTACATTAAAATGATGTTAATATGTTATAGTATACTATCACGTACAGTTGAGAACTTGGCCAGAGTGGTATAATATTACCAGAGCCTACTCGTGGTAACCTAGGAATCATGGGATGTAGGATAATTGGAACTAAATGGGCATGTCACATTGCCTTAGTTTTCGAAGAACGTAACAGAGGCGGTGAACTGATCACACAAGATTTACACATTCTAAACTTGATTTCTTCCTATCATAATAAGCATGAAAATAGGAAATAAAATATCTTGTTTGTTTGTTTGTGTTTTAGGGTTTAACGTCATTTTTCAGCACATGATAGGCCATACATGGCGGCTAATAATATTGGTGGAGGAAGAACCCAGGAAAGCCCGGAAAGAACCACCGACCCACGAGAAGCTACTGACAGACATTCTCACATAACTACATTAGCCGAATCTTAGACTCGAACCCACGCAGAGAAGAGGTGAGACGGCAGTGATCCGTGACGGAAAGCCCTTTAGACCCCTCGGCCCCGAAAATATCTTGTGTAACATATGTATATATTAAGTATTTCATCCTTTAATTACAATTTAAACAAAGTAGAGATACATACAACAGGGTATCGCTAAAATATAAAATATTCAAAAAGTTTACAGCTCCTCGGACCCCCACGACCAGAGCACAACTACCCGCTGCTCTGTACCCTTCACTATTATCCATTCGATCCATAATCAAACACAAAATGTTAATGCCTGTGTTACATTTCACTGACGTACTCCAGTCCAGTATACATATCTGGTCTCACCCATGTGTATAAACCAGCAAGATACTTACGCTCCTCTTCTGATAATCGTATTCTCAATCTTACCACTATGTAAACGAAGTCATCTGGACAAGTTTTTTTGCACACAAGGGCCCAGCGACGTAGAACGAATTGCCCGTTGAAATTAGACACAAAGACACAGTGATCCCTTTCAAGAGTGCTTTTAAAACTTACCCTTTTCAACTGCAAGAATGAACGTAAAGACCTAATAATGTTTTGTACTTTAAATATTTTCAGCATGGTTTTGATGTTGTCTATTTTCATGGTGTTTGTTTTTGTAGTTTTGTTTTTGTTTTTTTTAGTCATATCATTATGGATGTTGTCAAGTGCTTAGAGCTTCTAAAGATTAGGCGCTATGCAAAGTCCTCCTCCTTCTTCTTCTTCTTCTTCTTCTTCTTCTTCTTCTTATTATTATTATTATTATTATTATAAATATGTATGTAATAATCAATATTGTATGAATCTATACTATTTCATCTTTTTGTTATCCACCATTGTAGGATGGGCCTTCGATGCTTGGTACTAATACATATAATCGAATTTACATTTCAATTTTAATTATATTTATAATAAGTAACAAATAACCAATAGAGGAGTATATATATTTTATTTTGCTTTTTGAAAGAAAAGGAAATTCAATGGATGAAGCGGCTGTTTAAAATGGTCATCAATAATAAGTTACAACAACGATGATTTATATTAGTGGTTGATTTTCATCAGAATTCCTGAAGAAGGGATTGTCAAATGTATTCACTACATATCTATAAGATAACAACAGGCGAATTAAATTGTATTTTTGTTTTTAATCCGAAAAATATTGTCATTGTTATTTGTTTCATGTAATCGTAAAACAATATGGTAGACAGTAAAGTGATCAAGGCGGTAACTAACGCGCTTTCTATTTCGCTATCAAATTACCTGGTAAGCCGATTATCCTACAAAATGTCAACCCGTTACCTGCCTGAAGGTCTAACTTTTAAACGGAATCATAAATGTAAGAATCAATTTTGTGTTCACTAATTTTCGCATAGAATCAAATACTCTGTAACCTTATTTTCATCGTTTAAATCAAATCCACAAGTATCCCAAAGACGAAAATGTTCTGGGTGAAATTGTTCCTTTTGCTGACGAATGGTGCTGAAAATCGGCTTCTGAAAACAGCCAACATTTGCGATTTATCACCAAAACTCACACAAATATGCTTAAGTCCTAAAACATTATTATATTATCTCATAGGCATACTATTTTAGGAAAACAAATTAATAAAATCAAATTTTTACGATCATTCAATAATAACTAAGTAGCGGCAATAAATGGGCAAATGGGCATACTGACGTAGTAAACGGGTTTACATAACAAAGTAATTTTTTTTAAGTACTCACTTGAAAGGTCACGCACAGCTTTCTGTCCAAAGTTGTTACCTTATATTGATATCAACACTTGATAGCACTTCTATTTTTATCTTAGCGCTTAAATAGGTTAATGTTGCCTACAGCAGGTCACGCTCAGGTATATATTGAATCTTCTTGCGTTGCATGTGGAATTCTTCTTGACAAACAACGATAACAAACTTGCTAGTATTACTACACAATTTATGTACAACTTCACAACATTACAAAATATTTGTGCGGTACACGGAACGTTGATATATGAAAGTAGCCTTTAAGATTACTTTAAGCAGTAAAGCTTTCATCAATATATTTGTTTATTTTAATCTTTGTAAAATGCACTAATATGTGTTCTATTTTACCGGTTAAGCAAATATGTCGTGTGATCCTTCTCTTAAACGTGATCGATTATATGTAATCTAGTTATTTTGTCCAGGTTTAAAATGTACATCGACGAGTATGTTTTAACTTTATAATTACTGAGGTGAATAGCATTAGTTCAGTCACAATTGTGTTGTTAGTACAAAAATTTCATTTGACAATATCCAAGGCTCGTACCAACACTTGAACTCAAACAATGTATTTTGTGTTTCTATCTTGATGTTGACTTCTTTGCGAGAAGATAATTATAACAAGTTGTTTCTAAGAACTTTAAATGATTGAAATACTTATTTGCTGTTTAACGGATATTTGATATCACGTGCATTAAATAATAAAGTCGAGAACATGCTATTAATTCGAAATTTATAATGTAGCAAAATCGTTCACCTCCGAAGGAAGATATTGCATTTATTTTATGAGCAAATTTTAATGGGCCTTTCGTCTAACAATGAGATTTGATCAGATGATCATGATTTCATTGCATGTATGTGTTTTTCTGTTGTGTGTGTTTTTAAATATATATATATATATATATATATATATATATATATATATATATATATATATATATATATATATATATATATATATATAAACTCTCTATATACTGTCCCGATATAATTTTCCTTAGTTCTTTGTCGAGTGATTTTTCGCCATGATCACTTTTTATACGCCTACCTTTCATAGAGCTTGGACAAAAAAACACATAATGATGTGAATTTACAATCACGATACAGTTATTAAATTTACTCGTAATCGATCCAGTGACAGTAATTCCGTGATTTCTGTCATAGATGTTGCAATAATGTTTTGGTTTTCGTCGTATACTATACACGTGTCCACTACATGAAGCAACATCCAATAGTTGATCAGGCTGTCCAGTTAATTCCGTTAATATCAATTCGAAATCTTCGCAGGGGATGTCTTTGCAATACATGTTATGATAATATTCATCATCTTTTTTAACGTACCTAACTTCATCACGCTGAATACTGGTTGGACAAGCGAGTAATTTGGACGGTAAAACATATTCGTGTGAAATAAATCTTTTACTATTCATCGGTTCACATTGTTTATTAAGATCTCGTCCTAGCTAACTTTATGCTGTGAAATCCAGATAGCAAGTATACGTGCCATTCCAGATTATCGTCTTTGTTTCTCTTGATTAATTCTCGCTATTGTTCAGGTGAAACAGGCGTAGATTTACGTTGTTCGTTTTAAAAAGATCAACTTTTGATCTGGCACAATCACATAATTTTGCAAAGTAATCGATGATATCATCGGTGGATATTCTTTCGTCGGTAACCATGAATGAAGCTACCCCACACGGATTTAAAACAATAAACCTGCATAAACCTAGATCAAGATACCGTACAGGAATTGATGAAATATTTGGATATTCCGAAGGCAAATGTACAGCAGCAGAGGGGGCCGGACCATTTGATGTCACCGCGACGTAACCCTCATTTCGGAAAAGGGGGGTTCTCTGAGTAATATAAACTTTTCTGAGTCCCATCGAGTTCTCTGAAAAAGGTGGGTTGGCCCCCTCTGCTGCTGATACAAATGATTGTAACTTATTTAAAGCGAGAGCATTAAATGAAGAAACCTGTAAATTTCTACGATAACAGTATAATTGCATTTCTATCGATATTTCCGACTGCAGAGATGGAAGACATAAACGATATTCGACTTGGGTCAACAATCCCGTTTACGGATCAGGAACTACAGATATCGACCGTACTGGGAAGAATACAACAAGGTACAACTTTTGTAAGCAGAGGTCTAACATGCTGAATGGTTATATAAGGTGTGTTACTTGCGGCCATTGGGAGTAAATCCTCACACACACACACACGGACCTGTTGTTCTGTATTAGTGAAACCTGCATAGTGTTGAATCCGTAAATAGTCCAAAAAGTCAGTTCCTGCACATAATTGAATATTATTCTAACCTTAATATTTTGTAGTAATTCAGTCCATGGTTTTCCACCCTAATTGATAAGTATACAAGATAGAACTAGTTACTTCCATTACGATGTTTAATAAATTTCAGAGATTGTGTCCTAACTATAAGCATCAAAGTAGCATTTTGAAACTGCTATTGTCGTCTTGAAGGAATGATGTTGACCGTTTTATATGGCATAATCATAACAATTTCATGGGTAGGTTCCACTCCACTAAATATAATCAAATGTACCGAGATAAATCGAATCAACGTACATTGGGGGGGGGGGAGTAAGTAAAGTAACTAATTTTTACGTTTCAAAGATTAAATAGAACAGTTATTTCAAAATGGTTCATATCTAATTTCAAGATGTTCATCTACGTCTGAGAACATTTTCAATCGGAAAATATGAAATTGTAGTATGAAAAATTAATGAAAATCGTTCTGCAGGTTTATATTGATATTATTCCAGTTTTAAACGTTTTGCCTTTTCACTTGGTTCCCCTACTTTCTTGTAACATTGTATGAGCTTGCTCAGCTTTTGGATCAAAACATGATGGTTGCAACTTGTAAGAAATTTATAACATATCAATGATGCACCGACCGTTGATGATATTGATGGATTTATTATTATTTTTGTTTTGTTTACGACGATGTGATGCTGGACAAACAATCAAATTGAGCTAGAATATTTTCTCGAGGAAGGCATAAAAGTACGGACGTTATTAATGGTACGCAAAGATACACCCAAATTCCGAAAGTGATCAGAGATAACTGTAATATCCTCGCGGTATTTAATGGCGTAGATATATATACACTTAGAAATAGTCATCAGACGTGGTGCGCTGGAGACATGGACATCATTAAATTTAGAAACTTTTTTCACAAGCACAAGCTACCCCACACGGATTTAAAACAATAAACCTGCATGAACCTAGATCAAGATACCGTACAGGAATTGATAAAATATTTGGATATTCCGAAGGCAAATGTACAGCAGCAGAGGGGGCCGGACCATTTGATGTCACCGCGACGTCACCCTCATTTCGGAAAAGGGGAGTTCTCTGAGTAACATAAACTTTTCTGAGTCCCATCGAGTTCTCTGAAAAAGGTGGGTTGGCCCCCTCTGCTCCTGATACAAATGATTGTAACTTATTTAAAGCGAGAGCATTAAATGAAGAAACCTGTAAATTTCTACGATAACAGTATAATTGCATTTCTATCGATATTTCCGACTGCAGAGATGGAAGACATAAACGATATTCGACTTGGGTCAACAATCCCGTTTACGGATCAGGAACTACAGATATCGACCGTACTGGGAAGAATACAACAAGGTACAACTTTTGTAAGCAGAGGTCTAACATGCTGAATGGTTATATAAGGTGTGTTACTTAATGTATTATAAAAAGGGACTCATATGGCATGTAGTTGAATTATTTCGAGAAAAAATAAGGATTATAATGTTTTGAAAGGAAAATGGATTCAAACTTCCTTGTACATTGCAGCTCAAACTTCTAAGAATGCAGTGACTGAATTATTTATTGGATTCAACTTGTACATATTTAATATTGTAAGGCATCTATTTTAATGTGTCAATGTTTCCAGCAACGGATAAATATAAACGTGTGTACTAAAAATAGATGTAATAGTACAACTGATTGACCATTCAATGTAACAGACGTTTTATTATTATTATTATTATTAGTAGTAGTAGTAGTAGTAGTAGTAGTAGTAGTAGTAGTAGTAGTAGTACAATTATTATTAAATAAGTGCATATTTTAATTTATGAACTTTCTTCATAGCGGTTAATTTTCGTTTGCTTTTTTGCTTTGTTTAAATGACAGACTGGAATGATCAACATCTGGAAATATCATTCAGCAACATTTTATAGTTCATTGATTCAAGGGTGACAATCAGTTTTCAGGTCCATTTATCAGAACGTTAGAATTTCTCGATTTGAACTATCAGAGGAACATTTAATGAAATAGTAATTCAGTGACATTAATATTAAATGACAGTTATTGCTGAAATAATATTGTACATGATGAGAAACGACAACAATCCCAGAACCGGATAGTGAAATATTTTCCTTAAGTTTGGGAATGGATGAAATTGTTTCCTAGTAACGAGCCAGACTTTTGGGGTCTGCTCGTACTTTTGGGTGGGAGGAGGGCTGCACCAAGCATAGGACATAAAAACTGGATTCGAATCACTAGATCATTAGACATTGTACTTTACTTTCTTCGTGGCACAGCAAAATTAACGGTCTTTTTGAATATAAATATTGCATTAATATTGTATTTTAAAATGTGTCCTATTATATACATACAAAATATCTTTTAACGCAGCAAGTACACCGGATTTTCAACGATGTGGCATTGCCTGTGAACATATTTGAAACAACAAACAAAGATAGATGTGTGGCGTTGGCGGATCTTGGAGGGAAACATATTGAATTATGCGAAGTAGCTAGGAATTATCCAAAGCAGACATTTATATTTTTTTCTGTTGAAAATGGATCAAAGTCAGCTGCTTATCATAAGTTTAATATAACATAAACAATATTACCTTAATTGTGTGTATTAACTCTAATGTAGTTGAAATGGTACTTTCGGGATAATTTAGATTATAAATGTTTGATGAAATCAATATCAACCTTGTTTCGTTTTTTATTATTAGAGACAACTAATTTTTACATACAACTAGTACGGGTTAAGTCGTTACAAGAAAACGAGTTAAAAGTCAGTCCATAATAATTTTTTAAAAACTTGAAGGGGAACGAAAATATTCCAAAATTACAGGATTTGCTGTCCAACGTGTAAGTGACCACATAGGACAGGCTATGCAACGGGCATTACTGTGCTTTAATGTGTCTAATAACGACACGATTATATGAAATAAATCCTGCAGAAAATGATGCAATACATTTATGTTTATCAATTTAAAGTCCAAACTGAAGGACACTGAATTCATGAAATGGTCAAAATATTTAAATGCAGTCAGGCAGTCAATTCCACATTTTCTGCAAGGGCGCACACAAATTATATTGTATGTACTTTATTGGTGGTAGAATTAATAATAAGAAGAATAAATCATTCCTTGAAACGGTCAATACAGACTTCAAAACTATTTACACGTTGCGGCATTTCCGATATAAATAAATTTTAGTCTGAAGCTCTAGGTTTTAGAAAGCAATATGCAACGAAGAAAACAATCTCATCATTTCTTATATGAATTATAATTATTGAATGATACATTGATATATGTATGAAAAAAGTGCTAAAGGAGTTGTAAATAGCTTGAAGATGACAATTTGAGTGATATGTCAAACAGTTACACAATGCTGATAAATTCAAGTAGAAGATCTTACTCCAGGCGAAAATGTGATATCAAAGAACAAGATGCACAAAAATGCTGTAAGTGAAGAAGGATTCATCTAACATACGATGAATATTCCGCTCTGTCTAGGAATAAAATATAAGCCTTATAAGTGCTAATCCATACTAGCCTGAGACACGCCCATGTCATATTAGACTGATTTAGTAAAAAAAGGTAAACAAGCACGATGAACTAAACATGAAAACTGAAATGTTGAACTAAAAAAACTAAATTGCTAAATGTCTGTCCATAAATCGCAATGATAGTGTATTTATGATAGTCTGTTTATAAACATTTGTCAGAGAATTATACTACACTTTCCAAGACTGTTTGTCAAGCCATGTTAACATACAGTATCATTATGTAAGTACCTGTTTGTGTTCTTGTCGTGGAAAGACACAATCTCTGCTGATAGTATAATATAACACAATTTTTGCGAGAAGTTCGTTCAACGCTTGTGCAAGCCACGTTCGTCGACGTATTTAAGTAGACCTTTAGATTGTCTCAAATAGAAAGATTTTCAACAAGAGTTTATTTTTTTGTAACATTTATATTTTTGGTAAAATACTGCCCATTTGTAGTGAGTGTGATTATCAGCACATTTGTACAATGGACACGTATCTATCAGCAAATATGACATACGTTTAAATGGGTTTTGCCCTGGGTATGCAGATATTGTAATTGTATGTACCACTTTACATTTCACAAGGTATCAATATCTTACAATTCATTGCATCGGTGTTCGAATCTCGATTTTGTTAATAATCACTTGACGTCGATGATAATGACCATAAAAACAAAGATTGTTACATACACAACAAATGATGTTACGACTCTAAAGTCTTAGCCTGAGAAATAGAAATAATCGAAAACCAGCAGTTTCTAAACTTCAACAAATGATTTATCTCCCTATCATGCATAGTCAAAATGTAAAAAGAACTAACAGTATTGTGAATTAAATCCTCCAAAGTAAAAAAAGTAATATGCCAATGACCTGGAGTGTAATATGGTGATAACAGTCTTTTTATGTATCACGATAATATAATCCAAAATGTTCTCGTGCGAATTCACTATAATTCCAGGTTAACCTTTTACTCCAAGAATATTATTGATGAGCAATTTCTTTGTTGTTTTTCAGTGGATGATAATTTTGAATATATCAATACACCCCAAAAATTGAACACAACAAAAGCAATGATTCTGATTCGTATGTTAAGACAAGAATGAGTAATTCTCAGGTAAACAATGTTATATATTATTTTACTTGAAGTAGGTCATAGTTACCATGTTCAGGAAATATCAACATAATGGAAACTTCCATTATAAAAGATTCCTGGGTCAAATCAAAACTGCAGACATGACAGCTATTACGATATTGATCTGAATATATAACCCACACTCATTGAGAAATATTAGCTATGTATTATGTCGTTCATAAAAAAATTTTACTGGTCAAGTACACTATGAACTACATTTTGGACAAATTTAGGTACAAAATATAAATGTAAGTAACATAATCATGAAGAAAAGCCAACAAATAATACAAATTAAATAGATATAATAATGCATACATATATATCCTCAATAACGTGATGTGCTTTACAAAACAGGACAATTTGTTTTTGGGGGGTGGGGTATATTAAAATAAAAGCTGATTATCTACATATGCATACATATATGCATACACAGTTCATTTGTTTATACTGGGTAGTTTTAGCACAATGTCGCTGACATGCTTTTCAAAACAGCCGGTTGGAAAGACGAAATGTATAAAACAAGGCACTCCCGATGCAACAAGCGGGGCATACCCTACACTATCTCAAAATGTTATTGTAACTATCTAGGAAATGAGTGACCAATTTCTGTTTTAACAACCGTTAATGACAACATACTTTAATAGAAACAGAACGATATATGTAGATCTGTTTCTATGACGATATATGTTGGTAGTTACACACTGTCCCCCCCCCCCCATCAATTCGTTATATTTTACATAATATCACGCACACTCGTAGTCTCTAAGATGTATCTTGCAATACAGTTCATATGCTATCCAGAGATCCAGACAGACGTGCAATGTATCGTAATGGAATTGACAGCTGTAAGAATGCAAAAATGTCTCAAAGTGTACGCAGTTTACCATAACCAATACGAATGCGTTTAAATGAAACCATTATAAACGAAACTCTTCCCACGTCAGCCCGTTAGGCCTGCCGACTAGCCTACATATTGTATAACGTGTACGCAGTACATCGACCAACTTGAGAGGGTTTCATTTGGTCAGTGACCTCGCTGACATGCTTCTCTCAACAGACGGTTCGAAAGACGAAATTTATAAAACAAGGCACTCCCGCTGCAACAAGCGTGGCAAACCCTAGACTATCTCAAAATGTTTAGTAACCATCTAGGAAAACGAGTGACCAATTGCTGTTGTAACAACCGTTAATAAGAGCCTACTTAAGTAGAAACAGAACCATATATGAAGATAGATACCACAGGAGTCTGACGTTTTATCAATAAAGTACGGCGAAATGTCTGACAAAATGAAATACCCTTAACAATAATATATATATATATATATATATATATATATATATATATATATATATATATATATATATATATATATATATATATATATATATATATATATACAAGGAGTGCAAGCGTGACCACAACCCTTCGCTCGATTCGACATTTTCTCACGAGTCTTTTATCGCTTCAGAATCGCAAGAAGACTTAAAAACTACACACATGCATTCAAAAGACAGTTACTTACCAAAGCATAGCTCTTAAATGACCATGTCCTGAATCCAACCGGCGAATTAACCTTTTTTTTTCTTCACAAGTACGGTCACCTTAGCCAATGTAGGCTGATCTCCTGCGGGAAGTAGCATATTCTCTACCAGTTTCTACCCTGCAGTAAATATGCTGAATAACATGATGAAAGTAATTTCTCAAGTTAAAATGTTCATCATGCTTTTTATTTCAGATTGTATCATTTTATAATTTTATTTAAATTTACAGAACAGAAATATGTAGTAAAAAATGTGGTAGTAGATATAACGGTTGATGACGTCATCACACTTCAAATATTTACGACTGTTGCTGGACCCGGTAAATTAAAAAATGCGTTTGATACAAGAATTACTAGAGGTTCCCACCTGGTAAGATCATATTTTGTTTGTACTGATGTTTTTTTTCCATAACAAAATAAAATTGTGAAGAAGAAAATATAATATTTGTATGAGAGACGTAGTATTTATGATGATGATGATGATTATGATGATAATGATAGAGACAATAAGACAATAAAAAAGAAAAAACGCTGATACTTTAACTGTTTAACCTTTGTTGATGATGGTGATGTCTGTGTGTGTGTGTGTGTGTGTGTGTGTGTGTGTGTGTGTGAGAGAGAGAGATTGCCTCAACCCTTTTAAGCAGGACATTGGTGAATTCTGACTAGCACCATTACAGGACAATTAAAACATTATTATATGGCTATCATTCATTTTTGGAGTCAACGATTATAAGACCATGTTAAGTTGAATAAGGAAGTAAACGTTTTTAGTGTACAAGTACATTTTTAAAGTGCAATGGTTCCATGCACAGAAATCATGTTGTTTACGTTTAATTCAAAGTTCACGATATAGTTCACCAACATGGAGATGCATGATCATTATGTATGGAATGTAAACACGCTTTCATAGTAAACCGATTGTTTCACTAGTCTGCGCGCTCTCTCTCTCTCTCTCTCTCTCTCTCTCTCTCTCTCTCTCTCTCTCTCTCTCTCTCTCTCTCTCTCTCTCTCTCTCTCTTTTTGAAGACTCACTTAACGAAACGATTGTATTTCCAGGTTGACAACCAATTACAAACCCGAAGTAGGAGGAATGACAATATTTGGAGACATGTACGCCAAGGCCATTGATTTTTTTTGTCCCTCTTCGATTTACCCCTTCGATGAAAATACTGGCAACAGTGATCACATCATTATTTCCCGAATGCAAACGTACATCTGTTTATAAAAATCATATTGAATACACTTGTTATAATGGTCTTGTAGAGAGATGTAACATTTCAACCGACGACAAATCAATCCTTATTCCCAATGAATGTGAAGCAGGCCAAGACAGATTGGGGCACTTGATGATTACATGTCCCACCTTACATGTTGTAAATGGCAACATTGTTACATGTACTATAACTTTTGGAAAAACAACGTGCTTGATGGTTAGAGGGGCTTCACTACATATCCAGCAACAAATAGACTTAACACAGAGTAACGTGGATGGATTGGTTTACGTATGCGAGAAACTAAAACTCTGCAATGGAATGAGATGTGACGAGAACTTCGTGACGTCAAAAAATTCTGTGAAGGAAGATTGGTCAAGGTTTTGCAATGAAACACAGATTGATCAACGTGTACGATCTTCAGTGTGCAAGGTCATCTTATCTGTGACTTCTAAAGTGGAATTATGCGAGGCGTGTAGACGCAGTCTTCATTCCCAAACAGAAAGGAAAGCAGAGGATGATGATGATGCCTGCATTGTTTCTGATATGGAAACAAGTGAAGATAATGTGATAACTCTTGCAGAAACACGAAGCGTGAAATTAGAACCAAATATGATGGTGGCTGAGCCTCCGGACGTAATGCT
>JAQISU010000324.1:697500-982500 GCA_029339505.1 Unio delphinus
AGATTTATTTTGAAAATGATTGGTTGATTCCAAGGACATCTTTCTAGATCGTATTGTATACGTGACTTTGCGAGCATGGGTTCGTTCTATGACCTTCTAGAAAATCACGTGACCTCTTTCTGTTTACGAGAGGATCAGTATATTGCTGTGTTTTAGAATCTAACGGTTCAGTAGAAGTTGGTCTTTTATAATATTAAGTTGTGTCTTCTTTTTCAGTTATTTTTAATTACCTTGTACTGGAAATTGTGTCAATTCGTTTGGAGCAAGAGGAATTATTTAATTATTTATCTTGAAAAGAATATGTGCTCATAGATTTTCATTAACAAGATCTGACTAAATCAAGTGACATCGTCGTCCATATTGGATTACATCGTCAAGATTCGAACCGGGAACTATTAGGAAATTTTATTATCAGGACTCTTGCAATTCCACTAGAGGATTATATTGTGAATTCGTTTTGGATTAATTTTTGGACTTGATTCTCTAAAACCGTAAGTTTTTTTTATTTTCTTTTATGAAAATATTTGTACTCAATAAATTGTTTGTTAAATTTTTACAAGCTTGTTATTTTCACTTCTTTCTATGTTGCTGCTTATTCGAGCCTAAGCAAGTAACACTACGAATGGTGATAAAATTTACAAACTAACTGACTAACTGATAGCGGAAAGAGAGATGGAAGATATAAACAATCGTATAGTAGTTAGCAATATAAATTAACGGATAACAATGGATTGGATGAAATGAAAAAAACATTTAAATGTTTGAATTGTATCTTGCGATCAGTTTATGTTCCCATATATATATATATATATATATATATATATATATATATATATATATATATATATATATATATATATATATATATATATAGTTTACTGTTAAAATAAACGGCTTTTTTGTGTCATCTTTTAGGTGATCTGGCTCTCAGTGTTAATTAGTTTTGCATGATTTAAGATCCAAACCAAAATAAAATAACTTAACACACATCGCGTATGAACGGTGTGGTAGAAATAATTACTTGTAACTAATAAATTAGCTAATAATTGATAAGAACGGAATAAAAAATCGAAAACACTGTAGATCTCGAGATGGCGCAAAAGATAGCAAACAGCGCAGGAAAGCCTATACTAATTCCACAAGGTTTTCAGTTGAGAAAGAAATGTGTACACCACGAATGTGTTATAGAAGAGAAATGCATTCAAACCTGCCTGCTAGCTTCAGTTGTGGTGAAAATTGGCCTTACATTAACGGTAGTACTTCTGGCCACAAAAGTTGGAAAGAACCCAGGGCTTGAAGGTGAAAATTATTCATTACTACACTTATCGAAAGAGTCTTTACAAGACGCACTGTGCATATCTAGCGACGATTTGGGGTCAACGATCAAGGCTGAAGACTCAATGTTTGACTCAGTTTCGCTGTATGGTTCTAAGTTTTGCTGTGTGAAAAACGGCAGTCTCCAGAAGTTGTTCCGTTTCGTAAGATTTCTCTCTCTCTCTCTCTCACTCTCTCTCTCTCTCTCTCTCTCTCTCTCTCTCTCTCTCTCTCTCTCTCTCTCTCTCTCTCTCTCTCTCTCTCTCTTGTGAATAAATGATTGTTTTGTGAATTATGATATGTTAATGTGTGTTTATCATTGTTTTATTTTAGACCTTGATCTGTAAGACATATTTTTTTGTAAAGAAGTAGAGCACATTACTCTTGGTTTCAGAACTAATTCCTTTGATCCCCCAGGTGTGGGTGCCTATTCTTTATAGAGTGCAAACATTTAGTACATTTTTCGTTAACAATGTGTTACTATTTATAGATCTCAGTTGATTTCCTTTCAGATAAATGTTAGTTAGATCATTCTTCCAGGAATCCAGTCATGACACATGCAAATATAATAATTGCCTATCATTGTCATTAATTCAACTTTTAATTCAGATCACAAAAGGTGGCGAAGTCAACGTGAAAAATATGTTCGTTGTTCAGGATAACATCGTTTTGTGATCATTGCAGAAGTTTTAAATTTAATAAGGTTTTATATTTGGATTTATCACAAATTGCCCGAACATAATAAAAGTCTATCCCAGCTTAATATCAGTTGTGATATCAGCTTAAACTGTCTTTAAAAAAAAATATATAAATCTGTCTATATTCATGTCATAACACATTGCGTCAAATGATATAATTGTTTACGGAAGTTGTACAGCAAGAACATTAACTATTAACATTGCTAGTAGGTTTAAGTGACGTTAAGGGAACAAAAATAACAGAATAATATATACATGCATGGTTCGTTTCCTTTAAGGTTTACTTCGTGTCTGCCTTCGCTAGCAGTGTTTATCTTCTGCTGTACACGTGACTCTATTTATAGACGTGGGTATTTTTAGAAAAATAGCTTTTCCTAACAGTTCATACCGAAATTAACGCAATTCATTTTGATCACGTGGTAACATTCTGACCAATCGAAACATTACTTTCCTCTTCCAGCTACTTCTATTGCAATTATTGCCAGGTGAGAAGTGGTGGTAAATTTTTAACAAGAGTCAAGATAGATTTTATACTGTCTGTAGATACATAAAAGTTACCAATATTGTTTTATTGTGTAACAAATATATCATATCGCATCCAAGATTTTACGCCCAGTAGTTCATGGTAGCAGTGACACTCGCCCCAATTAATAGTTTAACCGTGTAATAATATCGCATCTGCTGCTAAGATATATATATATATATATATATGTATATATATATATATATATATATATATATATATATATATATATATATATATATATATATATATATATATATATATATATGGAGAGAGATTATTATTATTATTATTATTATTATTATTATTATTATTATTATTCAAGAAAAGCTGACCTGGCAGACTGAAGTTGGGTATGGTACGGCTTTTACACAAGGTATTACCTTAACACGTGAGTCGCGATGACAGGTTCCACGGGCCGGATTTTATTTTATCTATTCTTCAGTAACATTTAAATGTCAAACGGAATCTACTACCGCTCTTATCCATCTGATAAATCGACAGCACAGAGGTCGTCCAAATGCGGGTGTTCAGCAGCTCTTGTTGAGTAAGACAAGTGAGTGCGGTCCTGATGGGTTCTACAACAGCTTCCTTGCAGGAGTGCTGAAGTTGACACGCAACAATGAACTGTTAGTAAACCTGACGGATTTTTCATTGACTTGTGTGTACAAGGCAACACTATCAAATTACTTTGGACTTTATTTAATATAACATGCGTTGGCAAGTTTGTTTTTATTTGTGATCAATCAAATCTTGCTTTGAGTCTAAGTGTATTTTATTTCAGTCGCGTGTGTGCATTTTACAAAAATGTTCATTTGACGTTAATGGTAATAATTAAATTATGATGAAAATTACTCTGTGCGTATCCGTTAGACAATAATGGCTTTTGTAATTATGTGTGCTGTGTTTCGATGTGTTAATTGTCTAAACCTCCGGTGGCCTAGTAGCTAGAGCATCCGTCTCGGATGCTGGAGGTCGCGGGGTTGAACTAAGGCGAATCATAAAAAACCTTTAAAAGTGGTACAAACAGCTACCTCACTAGGCATTCAGCATTAAGAGGCTAGCATTAGGACTGGTCGGTCTGGTGTCGTGATAATGTGACTGGGTGGGACATGATGCTACATGACGGCGTCATGATGCCCAAGTGCTAGACATCACTATAAACTGCCACACTGCAAACATCGAAGTGATATGACTGGGAAAAAAATTATGGCTAAAAATTCAAATCTAAAACTCACACTAAAAGCTCATAATCAATAATGTACCTGAGTGTTTGAATGTAACCAGCGTAACTTGTGCAATTACAAAAGCGTGTTTACATAGATGTTGATGATATTGTTTGTATTCTGTGAAAGAATACATGTTATATTCTGCAAAATAAAATTGGCAGCTAAATGGGACATCCGTCTTATATCTTGTTTGGACATGTTAACGGCATTGTATCCCAAGTCATATATACATTTATATACAAGGAAATTACTTTTTTCATGCTCATATATTTACAAATATAAGTGGACGGACATACGACACATTACATCATAACATTTTGTTTCCACTTCGGATATTTAGCAAAAATATTTCCTCACAGTGGTTTCATTAAATTTAGAAATAAATCCGTTAGTATGTGTTCACTTTTGTTCTTTGTTCTTTAGTATTTACTTCTTCGTCATGTTTGTTTTACTTTCAAAATTTGTATGTGCCATTTTATTTAAGTTGACTATGCATTTTATGATCAATAGAGCATGTTCCTGAACCCATTGCATGTTTAATCCATGATGAATGTATTCTACATTATACTTCTTACTTCCATTCGAGGATGCGTCTGTCTTGGAAATATTCAGTTCAAATATTAGATCCTTGCAAAAAATAAAATGTATGAATGGAAGATTGGAAGATTTGAAAGATATTTCAATAATCAAAACTATTATCATCTGCAAGCTGCGAGAGGAAATATTATGTTCAGTGTAATGTTTCTTAATTTTTTTTATTGCTTTTAATTTTACTTATGAAAGTGTAACCGATGTAAAAAAAATGAAGATTCATGTATAAATAGTAATGCAATAAAATCAATGATACATAATGGAAAACAGAAGTAGTAAAATATCAACATTATCTAGAATGTGCATTTTAAAGAGAACTCTGATAATGGTATTACGTTAAACAAAAATAATCGGCCACATATTTAGTTGCTGGTATCGATTACATATTAATACGTTAAGAAATAAAATAATCGACCACATATTTAGTTGCTGGTATCGATTACATATTAATACGTTAAGAAATAAAAAAAATCGACCAAATATTTATATAATGGTATCGATTACATATTAATACGTTAAGAAATAAATAATCGACCACATATTTATATAATGGTATCGATTACATATTAATACGTTAAGAAATAAAAAAATCAACCACATATTTATATAATGGTATCGATTACATATTAACACGTTAAGAAATAAAATAATCGACCACATATTTATACGATGGTATCGATTACATATTAACACGTTAAGAAATAAAAAAAATCGACCACATATTTATATAATGGTATCGATTACATATTAACACGTTAAGAAATAAAATAATCGACCACATATTTATACGATGGTATCGATTACATATTAACACGTTAAGAAAAAAAAAATCGACCACATATTTATATAATGGTATCGATTACATATTAATACGTTAAGAAACAAAAAATCGACCACATATTTATATAATGGTATCGATTACATATTAACACGCTAAGAAATAAAAAAATCGACCACATATTTATATAATGGTATCGATTACTTATTAACACGTTAAGAAAAAAAAAATCGACCACATATTTATATAAAGGTATCGATTACATATTAATACGTTAAGAAATAAATAATCGACCACATATTTATGTGCTGGTATTGTAGCTCTATAACATAGTTATTTTAGTTAGCGCGTAAAGACTAAACTATATACAAAACAGCAAACAGGAAATTAAATTATTCAAATATTCAAAGTCGAATAAATAAAATTAGAGACAACATGGATACATAAGAAAAGGATGATGATATCAATGTAAAGAAGCAAGCGAGCGAAGAATATGCAGAAAAGCATCTGGATAAACAAGAGAATAAATATCTAAGCGTTTATGATTTAATTTCAATATGAAAAGTTATTACAATTTCATTGCACATATATCTATTAAAACTCGGAAGTAACTATAATGTACTTCCTCTTTGAAATTCATAATAAAGTAGATATGTGGTATTTGTATTGCTAAAGAATTTCATTCATTGTTTAAATATATTTTATATGCAGATTATGTTTAGGGGTCAGGCAACAAGTTTTCATAACATTTGACGAGCCTTTTCCAATACAAATACAGTGATACAAATTAATAAAAATGAGAAGCGGCAAATATAAAAGCAAACCAAAAAGAGCAGCAACAAATTAGGCGTGCTGATAGATAAAGGATACATCTTAGAATAAAATTAATAAGGATGAGAGATATCCAAGGCAAGTAACCACTGATGCTAATTAACTTCGGAAAGAATTGTATTTAATCAATTAAACATTATACACTCTGAAAAAGAGTAATATTACCCGTGAAAGCCTGAATCTGCTACTAAATCTTGTGTACTTGAGAGAGGCATTTATAGAACATTCTTCAGGCTGATGCAGTTATAATAAGGACGTCAAAATATGCAAAATAAATCAAACGTTTAGCATTCTTTAAGGCAGTGATTCCCAACACCCTCCAGTGGCCTAGTGGTTAGAGCATCCGCCTCGGAAGCTGGAGGTCGTAGATTCATACAAAAGACTTACAAAAATGGTACTTACAGCTGCCTCGCTAAGCGCACAGCATTAAGAGGTTTGTGTTAGGACTGGTCGGTTTGGTGTCAGGATAATGTGACTGGGTGGGACATCATGTTACATGTCTGCGACATGATGCCCCATTGATAGACATCACTATAAACTGCCAAACTGCAGACATCGTAGCGATATGACTGAGAAATTGTTAAAGCTACGTTAAAAATAATATAACAAACACACATACTCTAGTAAGGTCGCAACCCAAATCAGGCTGTCGAGGACGTCCATGGAGTTTCGCGTTGGAAGGAAAGATTTTTTATTTTGGGGAGAAAAACACTAAAATGTAGAAATGGGGTCATGAGGCTCAGAAAGCTAAAGTTGTATGGCCGCGGCCATAAAACGTTAGGAACCACTGCCGTACGGTATTGTATGGCCTGAATTTTAGATTGTATCTGTTGAATCAAACAGTAGTGGTTGAAAGTTATATTTTATATGTTGAGATTTAAAATTGTGGTGTTTGAAATACATAGCGGTAGTTGAATGATCCATTTCATATGTTGAGTTTTTAGATTGTACCTGTTGAATTACATAGCGGTCTGTTTCAATCAGAACGTTGACGTTGAAATTTTGATGTCGTATGTCGAGAAATCCAATTTCACGTGTTGAATCATAAATCGTTGTCCTTTAAAGTTCCATTGTGTGGGTCGAGATAGCGGTGATTGGACCTTTCTTTGTACTAGTCAGAATTGCTATTTTTATATAGTGAAATGTTATCGGGCATTAACTTTTATCATTTACAGTTTGAAAGTTACCACTCACAGGTCGAGAATTACTATGAATTTCCTCGCTAAGGGTCGCTCTTGTAAAACGGCGCGTATTATTTTTAACCAAGGAGGCTGTTGGTCGTTGTGTTTCGTTTTTCATGATACGCGTAAATATTATTACATCTCTGATGAGAGGATTGATCTTATTCTTATTTTCACCAACAGGAGTAATGTGCTGCGGGACTTAATTCTTTATATTTTTTTTATGACAATACAATTCGTGCATTTACGCTAATAAAATGACAAGGCGGTTAAGCTTGAACCCTAATTTGAGTGACGTGATATCGAATCTAGCAGCCGACAGGAATGGACTGGATTCAGTTGCTGCCTTGTTATACATGGATGGAGACAGAAGGACGCCAAGCAACAACAACTTATTAGATCGGTCGTCTTCACGATCTAGAATGGCAGGACCCACCTCAGTCGAGGACGAAGTGAGGAGTCTCTTTAGGTAAAAGATACACGCACGTTTTGCAACTGAACTTCTGAAGCATCCGCAACATTTGTTTAGAGATAGTATTCTGATTAAGTTAAAATATTTTCATAAGTAGAAAAGTATTTGGTACAGATGTGAATTGTCTGCCAAATTTAATCTGTTGGGTTCTGATGATATTTGAGACCTTTTAATATTTTCCTTAATCAGTACATTTACATTCTTGGTATCTAGAATATCGTCAGGTTTTTCAGGTCTGACGGTCACTCAAGATCAGCATCTTCAGAGTTTCCTGAGTTTCAAGAACCTAACACAGTTGAATTATCAGAGACCAGTTACATGTGAGTGCTTCTTTTAATTTAGAAATTGGTGCATAGTAAATGGTTTTTCCAGAGTATTTATTTTTTAACATATTTGTTCAAAAGTATAAAAAGTAAAATATTCCCAGATGGATATATTGAAACAACATCCCACTAATGTACACTTTTCCCTTGATAACTCGAACACAATAGGGTCCAAAAACACAATGAGTTAGTTACAGAGAAGCCAGTGAAAAAATGAAGAAAGGGGTGCACATCAACAGTATGAAGGTGGTGGTGATGGGTGGTTAAAGTATTTTATAATTGCATGGCAGTAATTGTCATTGATAAACAAAGTTCATTGCTCTTATGTATTAATTACTTTAATGTTCCTTAAATTATATCTCTGAATGATTGATTGAAACTTTACTTGATGTGGTTTCACACTGTTTTACAGCCATGACTTTTGTATATGAATATGAATACATTTGAGTGTTTCTGTACAGTCACACGACTCTCAAACTTTATGAATTGACCATAGTCTTAGGGAAATCAACCTTAAAATATAAATTTACAAAATTTACCTCTCCTAGTTTATTTCTGTGGGACATCTTATTGTGACGAAACATGTGGCCCCAAGACATCAATATTCTATAGCATGGACCTCTGTCTAAACAATGGAATATTGATATGCTATAACAAGAGCATCAGCCTACCCTCGGTTCTACCATTTCCAGCTCACTCTTTATTGATTCGGAGGTGAACATGAGGATTGCCAAGGAAGCAGCAATGATAGCCAGACGGAACCAGAGGGTCTGGAACAATCCCAGCCTCAATGAGAAGACCAAACGGCACATGTACCAGGCTTGCATGCTCAGCACACTCCTCTGCATCAGTGGGAGATGGACCACCTATGCGAGACGCTAGAGGAAACTCAACGGCTTCCACCAGAGATGACTGTGGCACATTCTGAACATGTAGTGGTGGGACAAAAGTACCCAACACAGAGGTTCTGGAACACACTAACATACACAACACGTTCTCCATCCCCATCGACAGGTGCATTCATTGGCTCAGCCATGTCAAAAGAATGGACCCAGGCTGCATTCCCAATGACCTGCTATATGGGAAGCTAGAAGAAGGCTCACGACCAACTGGGCAGACCACTTGACCTGACGCCTAGCTGTCAGTTGGGGTGTTCAAAAAGCCGCGGAAAGATAGGAACATAAAGCAAGCTGAAAAGTGAGTCAGGAAGAAGGCGAAAGAACAACTCACTCTGGAGCTACACCATCGTCTGTCATAGGTGGATGGATGTCATTGTAGAGTTATTTCATTTACTTTCTTCAAGATTGTTGCATAGTGTCTTGCAGCTTTTCTCCTTTGTGCACAAACTAAGAGGTTGGATAGGTCAAGAGTACAGTTCACTTTGATGCAGAAGCTGTTTTTCTTCCATTTTACATCTTTTAGGCAGTGTATATGTATCATGATATGGTCAATGTCTCTGTTAGTTTAATGCCATTAATGAACCCTAAGTCAAGCTTTGCAGTATATGCCATAGAATACAAAACAATCTGTTGATTTCCTATGTCAAAGGTCGAATTACTTTAAAAATATGGTTTAAAAAAACAATAATTTGAGTTCTGATTTTGCTTATCATCACCATGCATTAACAGATACATTGACAGAAGCAATCTTTTACCACACAAGTTATGTTCGTTTTTGTGGACCTTACTCCTGCCTTGTAGAAATATTGCTTTTGAATATATATATATAATCCAAATAAACTTTGTTTCTGAAGACATAAAATTGAAATGGGTTTTAGTATTCTTGAATTTTGATCAACTATATCGTTTCAGGTCTGATGTCCAGTCCAGTTCTGAAAATCAGCCCTTTACATATGTAACTGAACAAGTTCCGGAAGAAATAGCTCCTAACCAGCAGATGTACGAGTAGCTTACACACCCAATCAGAAGGGAGCATATCCTTTTGCAATTGTCTGTCATACATGAATTTGACTTCATGTTATTTAAGGATACTGTAGGTTTTGTGCATAAATGTGAAGATAAGACAAGAACTGCATATAATTGGAAATTATGCTAATTTTATTGCAAAATATTGCAGTGTTCATAAAAACTTAATTCACACCTTGAAATCAAATCTACGTGCATTTAATGCTTGCAAAAAAGCAGCAGAATTCCACATTGCTTAACTTCCAACAAGTTTTAATTAATTAATTAATTATCAATTAGTTAGACCTATTAATCTTCTTGTTCTTTTGTGTAAGCTGAATAGTAACATGAATTAGTATTCTTTGGTTGGCCTGGATTATATTTTTATTTTAGAGTAAATCAATGCCAGGTGAAATCAAGTGTATACTCTATGTTGATTTACCACCAAATAAACTTTGTGATATGTTTTTACTGTATCTTTAAATTATTTGAAGAAATGTAGAGATACCATAACATTTATTTTGTTTAAGATACTATAAAATGTGCTTACACTTTTAACTTTTAAGATTTCCTTTTCATGAGAAAACTGCTGAACTAGAAATTCAACAAAATTTTTACTTCATGTTAGTTTTTAGTTAAAATTTATAATCATTACTTAGCATACTATCTTAGGATATATAAGTGAAATTAAAACAATAAATATGTCATAATGAGACTCCAATAAATACTAAATAGTTAATAGTTCTCCTTAAAAATGCATATTTAAAACACCTTGAGCATAGTTAAACATAGCCTAATAAGGGTTCAGATAAATTTAATAAATAAGAAACTAACAATGAAATTTAGTACCTCTTGGTGTGCAAGTAAACTGGCATTGAAATCTTTAAAATCCTAATACAGCATTATGGGACAGATAGTAACTCAGGCATAATAGTCAGTAAATCACTGATCAAATAAAGTGAAACTTGAACAGAGCTTATGTTAGTGAAAAATCTTATTTTTGAGGAGTAAGTATGCCAAAGACAATACCTGTGAGTTGTTTTTTCACTTTTCTTGATCTGTATGTACCCTGATTGTGCACAATTTTGGTGCATAGATTTCTTTCTTGCAGTTTTGCTACCGTCTGTCTACAGTTTTATGTTCTTGAAGGGCTTACCATTTAACTGTTGTTATAAAAAGTTGAATTAATAGCTTTTATAATCTTAAAACTTTCTGACCAGTGTCTCACGTCTTTTAATACTTTTTTAATGCAGTGAATCCTTGGTGGAGATCCTCAGCAAACTTGAATCCAAAGTTACTACAAGTCGCAAGAACATTGTAAATGTTCACAGAGATAATGTTTTGGATGGTGGTTTTAGAGCATTTGGACGAAAAAGCTTTGACATGTGGCATGAGCTTGATGTGAAGTTCTCAGGCGAAGATGGTATTGATGCTGGTGGACCACAGCATGAATTTATGCGCCTTGCCCTCAGGGCCATTAAGGAGCTACCAATATTTAGTGGTCCAGACAATGCAAAAATGCTCGTCCTAGATTATAAGTGTATGAATACTTTTTTAATGTGGTATATTGTCACTGACCTCCATATAAGTCCGATGTGATCCATAAAAAAGAAGTTCAATGTTCGTATCCATTTTCCATTTTGACTTTTAATATAGAAAGACAAATAATTGTCCTAAAGAGCAGTAAAGTATCATTGGTAATTTACAGTAATATGCAGTTTAAAGTGTGCAGGCATACAAATCTGCTCATGGTATTTAATCGACATATGTCTATATGATCTGTTCAGCTGCACATTTTGCGTTTTTAACTCACCTGGCTGTAAGGCTAATTGAGCTTATGGCAGTTATGTCTATTTAATTTGCATTGTTAGTTTGTTTTTGTATTCTTTTAAAAATATTTCTTTATGTGCTAGACTTAACCTTGTCAGAATCAAGTTTATTTTCTACTTTACATGAATTATTTTTTTAAAAATATTTTATTCTGTAAACAATTAATACATAGCTACATTGTTCTCAAGAAATATATATTTATAATATATAGTAATATCAAGATCATTATGAATAGAAGTAAACATGTTTATTTTGGTCTGGATTTAGGTTTTTATGATTCTCCTATAATTTACCTGGTGTACCTGACATTGTATAGGTTATTGATTATAAATTTAATAACAGGCTGCTAATTTTAGTTAACAATTTTTGGTGAACATTAAGAACAATCTAGAAGGTTGTTTTCCATTAAGTAATGTTTTTTATTTATGAAGAAAATATTAATTGTGTCCTAAGATCATGTAGAAGACGATATAATCTTGTTACTGGAAATAATATTCATTCATGCTTAAGATCTAGCCGAATCAACTTGTATTATTGTTGTGTTCAGTGTTCATTTGGGTTGGAATTCATTTCTTAAAATTAGTAAGTATAGTGATTATTTTCTTTGGAAATGCAGACAGCTCATAAAATAAATTAATATTCTTGTAAGAGAGACATTAGCTGGGATTTATTCTGAATTCAAATCTGGAATTATACCATGTTGGCACATCAGCATTACAGAGGTCATCACAGACACATGAACACTTAAGCATTGGACTTCATTTGGATTTAAAGTTAATCGAAACTTTACATTATCAGGACTTGTGTGCGTAATTCAATGATTATTTAGGGATTTATTTCACAATAACATAAATTCTTTTTTTCCATTTTTCGTTTTTTATTTCAGGGAAATTCGGGGAAATATTTGTTGAATTTTACAATGCTTGTTGCTTTTCACTCATTTTGGTTACTTATTATAAGAGCATATGCATGTATCATAATGTGAATCAAGGAAATGTTTCAACAGACAATAATGCACAATGAGTGAGACACATAACAAACAATAATGCACAATGAGTGAGACACATAACAAACAATAATGCACAATGAGTGAGACACATAACAGACAATAATGCACAATGAGTGAGACACATAACAGACAATAATGCACAATGAGTGAGACACATAACAGACAATAATGCACAATGAGTGAGACACATAACAGACAATAATGCACAATGAGTGAGACACATAACAGACAATAATGCACAATGAGTGAGACACATAACAGACAATAATGCACAATGAGTGAGACACATAACAGACAATAATGCACAATGAGTGAGACACATAACAGACAATAATGCACAATGAGTGAGACACATAACAGACAATAATGCACAATGAGTGAGACACATAACAAACAATAATGCACAATGAGTGAGACACATAACAAACAATAATGCACAATGAGTGAGACACATAACAAACAATAATGCACAATGAGTGAGACACATAACAAACAATAATGCACAATGAGTGAGACACATAACAAACAATAATGCACAATGAGTGAGACACATAACAAACAATAATGCACAATGAGTGAGACACATAACAAACAATAATGCACAATGAGTGAGACACATAACAAACAATAATGCACAATGAGTGAGACACATAACAAACAATAATGCACAATGAGTGAGACACATAACAAACAATAATGCACAATGAGTGAGACACATAACAAACAATAATGCACAATGAGTGAGACACATAACAAACAATAATGCACAATGAGTGAGACACATAACAAACAATAATGCACAATGAGTGAGACACATAACAAACAATAATGCACAATGAGTGAGACACATAACAGACATTAATGCACAATGAGTGAGACACATAACAGACAATAATGCACAATGAGTGAGACACATAACAGACAATAATGCACAATGAGTGAGACACATAACAGACAATAATGCACAATGAGTGAGACACATAACAGACAATAATGCACAATGAGTGAGACACATAACAAACAATAATGCACAATGAGTGAGACACATAACAAACAATAATGCACAATGAGTGAGACACATAACAAACAATAATGCACAATGAGTGAGACACATAACAAACAATAATGCACAATGAGTGAGACACATAACAAACAATAATGCACAATGAGTGAGACACATAACAAACAATAATGCACAATGAGTGAGACACATAACAAACAATAATGCACAATGAGTGAGACACATAACAGACAATAATGCACAATGAGTGAGACACATAACAGACAATAATGCACAATGAGTGAGACACATAACAGACAATAATGCACAATGAGTGAGACACATAACAAACAATAATGCACAATGAGTGAGACACATAACAAACAATAATGCACAATGAGTGAGACACATAACAGACAATAATGCACAATGAGTGAGACACATAACAGACAATAATGCACAATGAGTGAGACACATAACAGACAATAATGCACAATGAGTGAGACACATAACAGACAATAATGCACAATGAGTGAGACACATAACAAACAATAATGCACAATGAGTGAGACACAATTATATTATTTTATGCTCAAATATAGTTTCTATACAGGACTGTATTTTTTTTCTTTAATGTACATTTGACACATTAACCAGGGTCTGATTTGCTTGTTCAGCTGATTACTCCAAACTGACTGTATTGATTTAGGTCTTAAGGCACATGATGCAAAAGCATATCTTGGTCTCTGTAGTTAGACCTAACCGTGACATGAGTATATATGGGTTATGGTCCAGCACCAACTGAGCAGTTTCTCATTTATCAAAATTATGTAATTTCTGCTTTGAAAACAAAACACTTGGCACATATGTAAACAAGATCATAAAAAACATCCTTACATTTAGCCTTTCAAACCTGGTGCAAATGCAGTTGATATAACATGATATATTACCAATCTTTCTAAATGATATTAAAGCATCCAGGTTAATTCACAAACGCAGATAACCTTAAATGTAACCACTCCTCCCAGACTAATTCTAGTATAAAAATATTTTAATGTCAAAATGATGTTCATCCAAACTTAAAAAATTGACATCATTACTATAATTTTTATTTTATTATTTTCCAGGTTTAACTAAATGTACATACTACAAAGCAGGGCAAATGTTGGCCTGTTTCATTATACACAGAGGGCCAAGTCCAAATTTTATCAGTCATACCCTTTACATGGCATTAGCTGAGGGTATTGCATCCATTCAGCCAACTCCCAATGAGATTTGTGATTATGAGCTGCGTGAGCAAGTGGAAGCGGTATACATTTTTGTAATAATAATTTGTAGAATTTACAAAGTATCCTTGCACCAAGAAAAGGATCGAGTACACCTGAGCTAAATTCCTTTATATCTTTAAATATTGTTATTGCAAAGCTGTAGAATATCAATAATTACTATGCAAGTAAAAGTTCTATGTCACAGCAAACTAATTATTTTTGGAACTATGGAACCAGTCTATGTGTGGTTATATATGAAGTATTTTATTTCAAATTGTATTTTTTCTCAAAGAAAAAGGAACACAGCACATCAGTTTAATTGATACATAGGTTTCCTCTTGGACAGATAGTTCATAGAATGTAAGTGTGTTATGCCGATCCTACCAAACATTAGCATTATAGTCAATGGGAACAGAATTAGCTGTATGTGCCAATATGTAAGACACTTTTATGATGCAAATAATAAAATGCAAGTCTTAGTCTTTTAGAAAATGTTATGCATATAATACAGGACACAACAATTTCAAATAAAGAACGAAGTGGGGAACAGTGAGAAGATGAAGAATTGCTTCCAGTAAAAGGTTTATGTACTTCAGATTTGATCTTCTACATGTTCAATTTATTGTCATTATTGCTATTTTGTTGTTATAGCCACCATCACTTAAATTAGTGCACAAATGTGACTCTTGAGTGGGCTGTGGCTGTGTGTTACAAAATGCCTAAATATCACCAGATTTCAGTGTGATGCATCAAATTCTCTATTGTAAATAAGTTAATATTGAGAAAAGAGAAAATGCTAAAATATAAATATTTAAAGGTTAAAAATATATGGAGCTATACTTAATTGATATTAAACTTTATTGCAGATAGCTGCTGCTTCCAATGAAGAGGATTCCAAGGCAGCTGTTTTTAAAGCAGTAGAATTAATCAACCTTGCTGGATGCATGAGTCTAACTTTGCATTTTAATCAAGATGGGCAAACTACATTAGTGAAATCCTTGACAAAATTTGTGGTTTGTGACAGAATACAGTCACCATTTGAACAGTAAGTAACGTACTAGGAAAGTAATTAATTATCATGAATGAATGAATTAATTACCCCCATTGAGATACAATCTCTGCTGTAAACCATATTTCAGCAACTATGACTGCTAGGTTACACCTTAAATAAATTTGCTGTAAACACAAATATCAGATTCTTGAGAATGCACAACTTAATGGTTGAAATGCATTAATGTAATGTTACGTAGCTGATGTGTACCTCAAGGGTATTTGAATATTTCTAGTTTCCTATGCTATTACCAGTTGATTCAGGGTATGCATTTTTCAGGCTTGTACAACGGTTAGTAATGTGGCTTTCTTGATATTTTTACATTTAATTGAATATTTGCATACATGCATTTCATTTGCATTGAGACCTGTCAGACACCTCTACAAAATATACATGAGTACACAGAAGATATTATGCTTAGGATATTAATAATTTTTTTATATTATGAATTTTAAAGTTTGGGTAGTCAAATTCTAGGACTAATTTCTAATCTCCACTTCTAATGTTTTCTAAGTCCATTGCAAGGTTTAAATGTTTCTTATTACATAGTCTGTATAGTGTTCTTAAAGTATGCCCAGTTTCATATTCTGGATATCCCAGTATGTTAAGTATCACTTTATGTGGTTCTGATTTGTCTCAATAAGGCCATGAAATTATTGTGGAAAATTCTCTTTACTGATTGGCTGTGATCATAGGAACACTTTCTGAACCCTGCCTGTAGGAATTGTTGTTTTCAATAAACAATTTTTTCTAACTTGACTGAAGGAAGGGAATGGGGAAATGGTCTCATCTGTTTGAATACCACCAATGTACTCCCACAGGAATTTGTTATGTTATGATTGAAAATATTGTCATCTGAAAAATGTTGTGATACCCCAATACAAGAACCAGAACAAGAAGCGAAAACAAGGGTATTGCTCATTCTGGTGTTTAGGATGGGGGTGGAAGGGTGGTATATCTGTAATATATTATCTACCCGATATACAAGTGTGGTTTAAATGTTAAGTTGCACAAGTAAATAAACTCACCTCTGTTCACAGAATAATGTGGACATAAACCGGTCTCCCAACTGACAGAATTTTTCCAACCACACCACATTTACGAGGCAAATATGTGATGCAAATCTAACTCAGAAAGAAATTTGTTTACGTCTTCTGTACAGTCTAATGTTCCAAATCAAATACTGCAAATATCAGTCCACAAATACATTACAATAAATATGGAAATTTCTGCATCAAGCAGTCCTTTCAGATGAATCTCAGAACAATGTATTGTTTTATTGTGAAAGCGACATTTTAGGGTGAACATGGACTCTTACTGGTACAGTGTACCATATCAAACAATCTGACATATTTATTTGACATTCTGTGTCGAAAAATGAATTTGTCATTATACAATGTTGTGTTTATTAAGATGGATACTTGTTCTTTGATTTATAGTTTGTGAACAAGTATAATCTACTTTTACTACTTCAAATAGGATCGGGATTTTTGTGTACATACTAGAAATGAAAGGTGCCGATTCTGCCGGAATATCCAGAATTATTCATTGTTCATTTTATGTACATAATTGCAACTTGTTTGAAAACTGTGATAAGGAGAATTTCAAATGGGAAATGATTTGATAAAGGCTCACAAAAGCTGGACTTGTTCAACTCATTTCATAAATTCACTATTAAATCATTACCCATTTGAGACCCTCTTTGTCTGTCTATGACTGGTAGGAGCCTGCATGCTACTTAATATTGTCCATTCTGGACACTTAGATTAAGTGTTCTGTGTGGTGCATCCATGTTCCATACAAACATTTCCTGTATTTTCTTAATTTATGTGTTTTAGATTTGAGAATGGACTTCAGACCATGGGTTTAGTTGATGAAATAAAGAAAAACAAGAAGCAGTGGAAGGAGGTTTTCATTTTCACCATAAAGCCTCTTGATGCTTTGCAGTTGGATAACATGTTTGATGTGAAGTGGTCGACTGAAGGAAGTAACCGGAAACGCATAGAGGAGAGAATATTAGTGTACTGGAGAGATTTCTTACAAGATTTAGAAGGTACAATTTTAACATGTATAGAAAATATTGCAGCTGTAAGCAAGTACAAGTTTTTGAAAAAGAGCTATTAAAATCTCGCATGTCTTTATACCTAGAAATAATGATTCGACGGCAGTAAAACAAGGCTTGAAAAAAGCTTTGTTAAACCTGTTGGCTTTTTTAGACCACATTCTCAGCGCATCAGTACAATTGCTCTTTAATGTTGTTATCTCTGCAAACATAATTCTTTACCAAAGTAGCACCTGAGCTTCAGCAGAAGAGTTTGTTTTATAGGGCAGCATATACTGCAGACATGTGCAACTTCCTTCAGGGCACATATGGTATGATTTTTAAATGTACCAATATGGTGTAAGTGAAACTACGATAAAACCCGGTCTTGGTCCAGATGTGGCCTGCAGGCTAGAAAATCCCGATATACCAGTATTGCTAGCCAAGGATCATTGATTAACTTCATTCCACATTAGCCATGTCATATTTTGCTGGTTCAACTGGTGTTTTAAACAAGTGCCCATAGCAAGCAGTTTGTAAGTTAACCAGTGAGATAACCCGTTTGGTATTCAGTAACTTGATTTGCAGTATGTTCCAAGTCATTAACTTGGAATTAAAATTTGCTTTCAGTGTTAAAGTTTGAGACACTTATCTATGACTGTCATTTTCCTTACAACTACTAAATGTAAATTTATGAATCTGTTTAGATAAGATTCAGTTGCATCCAATCAGACAATGGGGCAGTATATACTGTTTCAGCTAAATATTGCAAATATTGATGTGGGACAAAGTAGTTTGATAAAATATTCGATAGTGGGGATGTTTATATGGTTATAATGTCTGATTTTGTGCTAAATATTCCATCATAGTAATGCAAGATCTCCTGTTGTGAAATGCTTATAAACTGCATATCTGTATTTAATAATTACAGCAGCCTCTTTGACAGTCAAGTGTAAAAATATTTTGTTTTGTCTTAGAAGGTCAAGGAGAAGTGTCTGTGACTCTAAAGGATCTTCTTGCTTTCACAACTGGAGCAGATGAGGTGCCTGCACTAGGATTCAACTTGCCTCTTCAGCTGTCCTTTACACACCCAGAGGACCTACAAGATGTGGCACAGTGCTATACTGCAGGGTTTCCATATGCAAACACCTGTACTATGGAGCTGAAGATTCCAGTAGTAAATGACTACAATACATTCCAAAGGAATATGGCGGCTGCTATTTCTATGACAGTTACATTCACAAATCAGTGAATATTAAACCAAAAGTACCAATAATAAACAATAAAGGTGCAAAATGCTTGTGCTTCAATATAGACCTTTGAACAAAACACTTTCTATAAATAATTACAAATGACAAGTGTACATTTTGTAGCAATCATAGAAATACTAACTTTGATATGTACAAAACATTTGGACAAGTACAAAGATAAATACAGAGCAAGTGTCATCATATTTTAAAGTGTAATCAGCTCCATGAAAATTTTAGGTTTGGATTTATTAACAAATAATCAGCTGCTCAGGTACTAATTTTTATTTTCTTTCTGGAATTTTGTATATATGGTTGTAGAATGAAAGATTAAATGCATTATCTGAAGACTGAGATATTCTCAGAAGGTTGTTAAAACTACTATGAAAGTGAAAGGTACATTTCATATGGGATACCTTAAAGAAAACACGTGTAATCATGAATTATTTACCAAAATATGACTACAAAAATGAAAATTGGGCACATGTATGTACAAGAAAAGAGTATCCCCCTGTTGTAGTTATCTTTATTTCTCCTTTGGACTCTTTCCTCTATCCTTCCCTCTTTCTGTATACAAATAAAATTTATAATATTCTCATAAGCAAGACATTGTTTAGTTTACCGTTGTATTGACTATTGCACCTTTTATATTTTGTGATGTTCCTTACATAACATGTATAACCATCGTGGTCAGGTTTCCTTAAGTGCTTCTCAGTTTTTATTGTTAATAGGAACAAGACATAGCATTAAGTAGCACCTGCATGGTGACCTTCAGGTTAAGGTCATATTGTGCAACCATTGTTGTGTGCTCAAAAGTTATGCCACATTTTTCTCATGTTTACTTCAGTTTGTCAAGGATTATTTATCATATGCATCATACATGGATGGATGTTGATGAATGTAACATATTTAACAGATCAAGTAAGATTTATACAGCATTGACATCAATTTCATTTTGCATTTATGTTAGCTTAAGTCATTTTTCATTTTAGAGTTTTGCATTGAGTTGGTAGCTGGATATTTGTATTCAGTGAACATGTCTGAAGTTTGACTCGCTAAAAAACTGTATGAATGTTTCCATGAACATGGTACAATGACATGCAAGCTACTTTATTTGTACACTAGCTTTGCTATCTTCTTACAGCTTCATTTGTTCTATTTATGAAAAATATTAAAAATGCTTAATACAACCAAGTCATAACAGTCAATTATGTCATCATCCTATGACTTGTATTTTCATAATTTGAAATGAAAGCTATTGTTATATATTAAATAATACAAAAGCCAAATCTTTTTTTTGTGTTTACACCCCCCCCATCCCATACATTTTTAGGTTGAAAATAGTATCCAACAGGTTTGACAGTGTCTCTCCCATCACGTTCGCCCATCTCAAATTGATATCAGCCAATTAATTTATGAAGTACTCCATGAATTGAAACTAACTTAGCACTTAAAAACTTAATTGATAAAACATGGTAAAATTACATTGTGTATATGTTATACAAATTTCTTTTGTTTTACTTAGGTTTTTGTGTACTACCTAACGGTCGCTTAATGACTTATTTAACACCAACCTTGATTGTATACTGCTGTAAACAGAGAAGTCCCTGCAAAGCAAATTAATTTGTGAAATCTGGCTCCATTATTGAACCGGAGCAGGCCTGTAGGTATTATCACTTGTCTAAAAACATTTTTGTGGCTTTTATACTGTTCCAGTTGTCAATACCTAGCAGTCATGTACCAAAAATTCATATTTATTACCAGTCATTAATCTGATTTTTTTTTAACAGTTGAAAGATTTCATGGATTGAAGCAAAATTTGGTACAATATTTAAATTACATCTACTTAAAAGTCAATTATCAACACTTAAAATGTAATTTTAAAGGATGTATTGCTCCTGTTGAGACTTGTGTTGCTCCATGTTGCCTTTGATTGCACAATTTTGGTTATTTAATATGAATGCAAGTATTCATTCCATGTATTTCTTAAAGAACTGCTTCAACATTGATCGGGATCTAAATATGTAAGGAAATAAATAGTAGACTGCAATTATGAGAAGTTTATTTTCAGGAAAAAATTATAGATCTTAATAGAATGTGTTTGTAACAGAATTGTTCCCGAGAGGATGGTGGATTAAATGAACAACACAAACACAATATGTGAAAGAAAATATAAATTTATGAAATAAATTATTAATGAAAAATAATGATTATCAACTCAATAACTCATGCGTTCAACCCACAATTACAATCACAACCATTCACAATACATGATTAAATTAAATATTAATACAAAATAAAACACAAATACAAAGGAATCTCCTGGACTATACACAGATCCAAGGAACCTTTGCAAAAGTTGTATTACCCCAAGTATAAATCACGATAACAAATACAAAAACATCCAACTATACTATCGCACGAATGGATTGCGACAACTAGCACGAACATATACATGTATTTAATCAAGTTGCTAGCTTTTATTGAGATTGATGCAATCCCTTGAAATACTATTGTGATTTAAAGTAGCTATGTAAATACAACAATGTATTCAATTGTACTACAATTGCAACACACGCGTGTCTCGACCCTGTATAACCGTACGATTCACCAACAGTTGAATCGCCGCCCAGTTTCCCCGAAGACCTAGGGTTGACCAATACTTTTATCGGCCGTTTGCCCTTCACGGATCCACCACAGTTATACGTACAGAAAGCATAAAACATCTAATAGAACCAACGGTCCCAAATACTTTAAGATGCCACCACGCGACATGCATTATAAACAAAAAAAACTATATATATATATATATATTATATATATATATATATATATATATATATATATATATATATATAAACAATAATAATAAAAAAAAAAATTTCTTCACTATTAATCTTATATCAATCTCCCCCCTTCTTACCCATGTACACCACCTATTACCCCCACACACCATAAACACATAATCCTAAGGCCCCTTTTATAACCACTCCCAAACTAAACATATCCCCAATTAGCAGAATACTACCCCACCCCACAATAAAATACAGAAACTAACCCCCCACAATACCATAGACACCTGACCCCCTACACGCCAATCCTAAGCCATTATATCTCCAACATCCAAATTGCCTTTAAACCCTGAAATACAGACTCTCATACACACCCCCCAAAACGAAACGGAAATAAAACATAACTCATTCAACTGGAAAATTCCCCCCCCCCCATTACATTATACCCCCCCCCAAATACAACATAGTACACCCCCCCCCCCCCCCCCCACGCCGATCCTAAGTTATTATCTACTCGACCTCAAAACTGCTTTAAAACTACCATACATACTCCCACACTGAACTAATACGCCATAAATCTAGCAGTAGTAGCTTGATACCTCAGCAGACGACACGAGCTGATAACGTCTACGCCCGCGGCAAACCACCATGTACAGGACTTTATGAATGAACGTATATTATTATTTCCCACGTTTGAAACAATATCGTAATAGCCCTACTAACACATGGCAATTATCACAACACGTGGCATGCTTCACCAAACATTAAACAGGCTGAAGCCGAGACTAGACTGACTCCCACCCCCCCACCCCCCCCCCCAAAAAAAAAACATCACATAGAAACTAGCGAAACAAGATACTTTCAACACAAATTAGAACCCTGATAACTGAAAAACAATACAGAAACAAAATAAAGTGTTGGAACATTATATTCTCGGGGGCAAACTCTCCAAAACAAATTAAAAACAAAACAACCCCCCCCCCCCACTCACCCCAACGCGACTTTACACATAATGATTACTTCATAATACTCATCAATACATGACTTTAAATATAATAAGCATTTAAATCCAAGTTACACTAAAAGTAACGAAACAAGATATTTAAAACACTGATAAATGAAATACAATACAAAAACAAATTACAGTCTTAGAATCTTATATTCTCTAGTGAAATCTCCAAATCAATTAGAACCCTCATACATAATAATTATCTAATAAAAACTTATTATAAACATAGATAAACAATTTGCACGATATATGAAAATAGTCATAATAATTACATGAACCAAAAGCAAATATAGTACTCACAAACACATGATTTTAAACATAATAAGTATTTAAATAAAAAGCATCCTACAATCATTTCAATCAATTTAAACTTACAAAAATAACTTACTTTAACCTGAACACATAGATAAAGCACACTACCTCTTTATCTTGTCCAAACGAAGAGTAGCATCCAAACACTAAAACAGCCTCCCCCCCCCCCCAGCCCCAATACTACTAAAAACAATAATTATTGCAAGAAATAATTCTTCATATCACTTTTCCAAGAATTTTTGCAGATAAACTACTCATACAGTGCGTGAATTTTAAACCACCCCCACCCCCACATGGACATAGTCACAGCGAAAAGTCACTCAAACTGTTGGCTACCGGGTTAACTGCCGTAGGGCTGCTATAATCTTCCGGACGTACCACCTCTTCCCTCGTCGGTTGAGGTGGACACCATGCATAAATAGTATTATCATGGGATGGACCTTTCAGGTAAGACGAAGGATGCTGACTATGTTGACCTTAGTTTGAATCTCTTTTTCGGTTGGATGGGGAAAAGATTAATTGTGTTTACAAACCCAGAAATTGATTTGTTCATCAGGTTTAGCCCAGTATATTCCAATGCTGTATTATTTTGGGCTCCATTGTTGCAGTAAATTAGGATTTCTGATTAATTTTTGACATGCCATCTAGTGATTGTTTATAAATGAAAAGCTGTAGCAAATAAGGATCCAAATATATATGGTAGCGAATTGGACAAAAATTTATAAAATGTTGCTTATGATCATAATTATGGAAATTACAAAAGGGAGACTACCCAAAACCACCCAAAACCTGACCAAATCCACAAAAAAAAAAAACCATGATAGGGGGAGACTACCCAAAACCTGACCAAATCCACAAAAAACATGATGTAACTCATTGTGAATCAATGAGAATGACAACAGTAATATATGCACGATATTGTACAAGTTTACATGTATTTGTTATTGTCTTTATTAACATTATGTTGTCGCTTAGGGCTATAGCAGTCTATTATGTTTCTTCTTGACATCTTAATTAAAAATAAAATTTTGAAATCATATACATGGTATTGATTTTTTATTTTTAACTTGAAGAGAAACTAAGTGCCTATTCATTATTTTCTAATGATAGAGCAGTCTTTTCTTCGCATGTAATTCATTGGTATGAGACATGTGACGATCTATAAATACGGCTTATAGACAATTCGGACCAAAGACAATTCGGCCCAACTTGGACCGAAAATAAGACAATTCGGCGCAATTTTAAAGACAATTCGGCCCAACTCGAAAGACAATTCGGCCCATCCAAAGACAATTCGGCCCAGTTTTAAACTACAACTGCCAAGTAGTTATTTGTAACATATATTTTGACCAATTCTTATATAATATGTTTTATAATAACATTTGGAACAATAAATTTATACAGATAAAATGGTTGAAAACTGCATAATTAGTTATTTTGCGATAATTTGACAAATTTAATTCAGAAACATTATTCTTGTTTTACTGTTATATGTACGAAAAAGACAGATAAATGTGCACAATGAAAGATGCATCTTTACCTTGCATTTTAAATTTTATTTAATTTGATAATGAATATTCAAAACATCACAAACATTTTAAGTTGTCAAATTAATACCATTCTAATTATAACAGTTTCCGAATCAAAATATTAGCGCGAACGTTTACAACGTGTATGCCTTTTTAGTCAATCCAAACATATAACGTATGTATCAGAGACATACTATAAGAGACTGTTCATTAAATATGTATCGCTTTCACTCAGTTTTCCCGTTTGATCATGAAAATATGGCATTAAATTATTGCATATCTGCATGTATGTACGTACGTATGTATGTGTTTGTGCGTGCGTGCGTGGTGTGTAGATATATATGTGCATTCAAGCTGGTGAGTCTTATGTATACGGGCTGATGTATTTTGCTTTGTTTCACTTTCACTTTCAGGCAATTATATTATTTATTTGTCATTAGAGAGAGAGAGAGAGAGAGAGAGAGAGAGAGAGAGAGAGAGAGAGAGAGAGAGAGATGGAGAGAGAGAGTCGCACACACGGACAGACGCATTCAGATGTAGCAGCTTACAAGGGAACAAAGATAATGAGTACCATAATTAAGATTATTAATCAGTGTATTCATTTTATTCATACCTAAACAGTACACGTGAGCGGACTCCTCGTTTTCATGGACTAAAAATATTGTTTTCTATATGTGAGACTGTATATAAGTTCAGGCCATTTTAATTGCACACAGAAGTGTAAATTTAAGTTGTTTGAACTTTATAATATATCAGTGTTTTACACTACGACACATATGTTACCATTCTACGTTACAAAACATTTTTAAAAATACATTATTTTTCATTTAAGTTTCGTGAAAGAACTTAATTAAGTATAAAAATGATAGATACGTTATATGTTTGGATTGACAGAAAACATTTATCTTGTTCATAAAATGTTCCAAATTGTCCAATAGCCATAAATACAAAAAATATAAATGTAAGGCAGAAACGTTGAGTGAATAAAGTGACAAAGCGGCGGTCCACATATATTACAGATAGCGGTGCAAATCAAATTAGTGAATAGATAAGCATAGTGTTCTACAATGATTGAGCGAATGGTGAATTATTTGGTAATTTCTATAGTTTAAGTCAAACAATGCATACGCAGCAAACTATGATTCGAATACATCCTTTGACAAAGCGGCGGTCCACGGAAGTTACAGATGGCGGTACAAATATAATTAGTGAGTAGATACAAATCGGGTGTTGTACAATGAATGAGAATGGTGAATTATTTTGTAATTTCTATAGTTTTAAGGCAAACAATGCATAAGGCAGCAAACTATGATTCTAATACATACCTTGACAAAGCGGCTTTCCACGGAAGTTACAGATGGCGGTACAAATCAAAGAAGTGAATAAATAAAAGGTAGGATGCTCTAACATTAATGAGAATGTTGAGATTGTTTTGTAATTGTTTTATATGGTATATATATAAGGTTCGCAATAGCAATTTTTATCATTTCTGAATTTATGCTTCAACGAGTATAATTTGCTACATGATAAATATATCTTTATTGTAATTTAATTGTGCAAAATGGGTCCAAAGTGCGCCAATAAATATCCTTGTGGCAGTTATAGTGCAACTTGTGCATTTGAGTGTGTTTACTGTATTACGTGTGCAAATTGGTACCATATAGGCGAACAAATCCAAGCATTTTAAGAGACGCTGTACATGATATACGAGAGACAAAGGCTACAGATAGATATTTGCAGATGAATATGGAAGATAGCTTTACTGCGCCAAAATCTTCTAGGCAAATTCAAGACAAAATTTATAGAGAAAAGAAAATCAAAACATCTGAACCAGGAAATAGAAATTTAGCAGATGATTTATTAGAAATTTTAGGTGAGCTTCACACAAATGAATATGTTCAGGAAGTGATTCTGACAAAAAGAAAAAGCCCGGTCATTGTACTGTATTCTACCGAACAAATTTTAGACTTGATAAAAAATTGTTCAGGACATGATAAAAGCGTGATTGGAATAGACCGAACTTTTAACTTGGGTAAGGTTTTTGTAACTGCCATGTCATACAAAAATAGAAGCGTTATCAACAGGAAAACTAACCAATACCCTATTTTCTTAGGTCCACTATGTCTTCATTGGGAGTCAGATGAAAACACATATTACAAATTCTTTTCAAATATTCGCGAAAAAATTGGAGATGATAAATTTATATTTGGTACGGATGATGAGAAAGCTTTGACAAATGCTTTAAGATCCAACTTTTGTAATGCAGAATAATATTGTTAAAGTTCAATAATCAGTGAAATATATGATTTGTAGAGGTGATTTTACATTACATTGTCTTAATAGGTTAACATAGATGAGTTCACATTTTCGATCTGATTTTGACCCAGAAATGTGTCTATATATAGGGCTGTGATGATATGTGGAATTTTTATGTTGATCAACAGTGTAAGGTTCAAATCTTTGTAGAGTACCAAGTTAAAAAAGTTCTAATCTGTCTGATAATATTATGTATTCATTTCATAAAGCATCTACTTGTATTATCCTGCATTGCTCCGTTAAATCCAATGATAACAATTTCAGTTCTATATATATATACATATATATATATATATATATATATATATATATATATATATATATATATAGAGAGAGAGAGAGAGAGAGAGAGAGAGAGAGAGAGAGAGAGAGAGAGAGAGAGAGAGAGAGAGAGAGTCAAGCCTTACTACAGCAAACATTGACCACTGAATGCAGGTTTTGCTATATATATGAAAACTTTAGGTGCATGACAAATGCATGCACAATAAGTTGAATAGCATTTGCATTATTATTAGTATTAGTAGTAGTAATAGTATCATTATTTTTATGCATTATTATTAACAGTAATAGTTTCCTATCAAAAAACCATTTTTTGGTGTAGCAATTTAGCAAAACTAACAAAGTAATAACAGAAAAGGTTCAACACAAGATTACTGTATGCTCACTCCAATCCCTAATGTGTTTTACTGATTCTCCTATCATTGTCACATCTGTCGAAGTTTTGATAAATTATTAGTAGTTCCTTTAACTTGCATCCAAAGCATAACGTGTGATTGTGAAATATGAGACTTTTTATTAGGCCAGCTGCTGTAATTAAGCATAAAAATATGTGTTAACATTTCAAACAGTTTATGGTTGAAACAGTTGCTCAAATTCACTACGATCAAGACAGCTGGTTTAAATTAGAGACCTTTGATGATTAGACTTGTAACACTTCATTTTACATATTTAATTAGCATACATGTCTATAGTTTATTTATCCCAATGTTTATAATTTCAAAGAATACAAGTACAAAAATATATGATATAAAATATATTCTATAATCAGTCGTTTTTGAAATTGCTGAATTGGTAAAAGTGTACATTATATTTGTTTATTCATTATTGGAACGGAACGGGAAAAAATTATGTTTAAAAACACTACATGAGATAGCTCCTATTTGTGTTGATTTTATTTCGACTAGAAACATGCTAATAACTCTGTGATGTAAATTTACTAGGCGAAAACTCGTTTTACAGTTTGTTATTATGCGTGCTAAAAAAGATGTACTATTAATATCCGGTATAAAGCAGTTGTTCCACTGTTTTCATTTTCATATTTCACCTGGTCTGAATCAACCGGTAATATGGACCGTATCAGCCATGGTACGAATCAGCCTTGATGCAAATCTACCAGCATTCATCATTTTCGTGTGATGTACATTAACATAAATAAATTTTATAGTTGTTATAAAGAGATAGTTCTCGTAAAACAAGACTATTTCCCATAAATGCTTAACAAATCATTGAGAGTTGTAAAGATACATGTTTAAAAAGCATATATTTTAATTACTGTGTTCTGGTCGGTCCGTCGGCTTCTTTCATTCTTGGGGACCACGTTATTGCTAATGGAGACAATATATCTGGTAGCTATGTGATGACACAAACAATCAATTTACATTGAAAGGTGTGTTAGAGATATATTGCTGTTAAAAAATTGAACCATTAACAACCGTTAATTAAAAAAGGAAAATTTACTCACCATCCCGAGACGTTGCAGTGCACTGACAAAGTCAAACCTGGATCCATTCAAAGAACGACAGGAGGTACACATATAATCCAACTCCAATTCTCCCCATTGTCTTAGTTCTTCGTCACTCAGGGACTGACACTGTCTATGGTACCAATTTGCACACGTAATACAGTAAACACACTCAAATGCACAAGTTGCACTACAACTGCCACAAGGATATTTATTGGCGCACTTTGGACCCATTTTGCACAATTAAATTACAATAAAGATATATTTATCATGTAGCAAATTATACTCGTTGAAGCATAAATTCAGAAATGATAAAAATTGCTATTGCGAACCTTATATATATACCATATAAAACAATTACAAAACAATCTCAACATTCTCATTAATGTTAGAGCATCCTACCTTTTATTTATTCACTTCTTTGATTTGTACCGCCATCTGTAACTTCCGTGGAAAGCCGCTTTGTCAAGGTATGTATTAGAATCATAGTTTGCTGCCTTATGCATTGTTTGCCTTAAAACTATAGAAATTACAAAATAATTCACCATTCTCATTCATTGTACAACACCCGATTTGTATCTACTCACTAATTATATTTGTACCGCCATCTGTAACTTCCGTGGACCGCCGCTTTGTCAAAGGATGTATTCGAATCATAGTTTGCTGCGTATGCATTGTTTGACTTAAACTATATAAATTACCAAATAATTCACCATTCGCTCAATCATTGTAGAACACTATGCTTATCTATTCACTAATTTGATTTGCACCGCTATCTGTAATATATGTGGACCGCCGCTTTGTCACTTTATTCACTCAACGTTTCTGCCTTACATTTATATTTTTTGTATTTATGGCTATTGGACAATTTGGAACATTTTATGAACAAGATAAATGTTTTCTGTCAATCCAAACATATAACGTATCTATCATTTTTATACTTAATTAAGTTCTTTCACGAAACTTAAATGAAAAATAATGTATTTTTAAAAATGTTTTGTAACGTAGAATGGTAACATATGTGTCGTAGTGTAAAACACTGATATATTATAAAGTTCAAACAACTTAAATTTACACTTCTGTGTGCAATTAAAATGGCCTGAACTTATATACAGTCTCACATATAGAAAACAATATTTTTAGTCCATGAAAACGAGGAGTCCGCTCACGTGTACTGTTTAGGTATGAATAAAATGAATACACTGATTAATAATCTTAATTATGGTACTCATTATCTTTGTTCCCTTGTAAGCTGCTACATCTGAATGCGTCTGTCCGTGTGTGCGACTCTCTCTCTCCATCTCTCTCTCTCTCTCTCTCTCTCTCTCTCTCTCTCTCTCTCTCTCTCTCTCTCTCTCTCTCTCTCTCTAATGACAAATAAAATAATATAATTGCCTGAAAGTGAAAGTGAAACAAAGCAAAATACATCAGCCCGTATACATAAGACTCACCAGCTTGAATGCACATATATATCTACACACACGCACGCACGCACAAACACATACATACGTACGTACATACATGCAGATATGCAATAATTTAATGCCATATTTTCATGATCAAACGGGAAAACTGAGTGAAAGCGATTACATATTTAATGAACAGTCTCTTATAGTATGTCTCTGATACGTACGTTATATGTTTGGATTGACTAAAAAGGCATACACGTTGTAAACGTTCGCGCTAATATTTTGATTCGGAAACTGTTATAATTAGAATGGTATTAATTTGACAACTTAAAATGTTTGTGATGTTTTGAATATTCATTATCAAATTAAATAAAATTTAAAATCCAAGGTAAAGATGCATCTTTCATTGTGCACATTTATCTGTCTTTTTCGTAACATATAACAGTAAAACAAGAATAATGTTTCTGAATTAAATTTGTCAAATTATCGCAAAATAACTAATTATGCAGTTTTCAACCATTTTATCTGTATAAATTTATTGTTCCAAATGTTATTATAAAACATATTATATAAGAATTGTCAAAATATATGTTACAAATAACTACTTGGCAGTTGTAGTTTAAAACTGGGCCGAATTGTCTTTGGATGGGCCGAATTGTCTTTCGAGTTGGGCCGAATTGTCTTTAAAATTGCGCCGAATTGTCTTATTTTCGGTCCAAGTTGGGCCGAATTGTCTTTGGTCCGAATTGTCTATAAGCCGTATTTATAGATCGTCACATGTCTCATACCAATGAATTACATGCGAAGAAAAGACTGCTCTATCATTAGAAAATAATGAATAGGCACTTAGTTTCTCTTCAAGTTAAAAATAAAAAATCATTACCATGTATATGATTTCAAAATTTTATTTTTAATTAAGATGTCAAGAAGAAACATAATAGACTGCTATAGCCCTAAGCGACAACATAATGTTAATAAAGACAATAACAAATACATGTAAACTTGTACAATATCGTGCATATATTACTGTTGTCATTCTCATTGATTCACAATGAGTTACATCATGTTTTTTGTGGATTTGGTCAGGTTTTGGGTAGTCTCCCCCTATCATGGTTTTTTTTTTTGTGGATTTGGTCAGGTTTTGGGTGGTTTTGGGTAGTCTCCCTTTTGTAATTTCCATAATTATGATCATAAGCAACATTTTATAAATTTTTGTCCAATTCGCTACCATATATATTTGGATCCTTATTTGCTACAGCTTTTCATTTATAAACAATCACTAGATGGCATGTCAAAAATTAATCAGAAATCCTAATTTACTGCAACAATGGAGCCCAAAATAATACAGCATTGGAATATACTGGGCTAAACCTGATGAACAAATCAATTTCTGGGTTTGTAAACACAATTAATCTTTTCCCCATCCAACCGAAAAAGAGATTCAAACTAAGGTCAACATAGTCAGCATCCTTCGTCTTACCTGAAAGGTCCATCCCATGATAATACTATTTATGCATGGTGTCCACCTCAACCGACGAGGGAAGAGGTGGTACGTCCGGAAGATTATAGCAGCCCTACGGCAGTTAACCCGGTAGCCAACAGTTTGAGTGACTTTTCGCTGTGACTATGTCCATGTGGGGGTGGGGGTGGTTTAAAATTCACGCACTGTATGAGTAGTTTATCTGCAAAAATTCTTGGAAAAGTGATATGAAGAATTATTTCTTGCAATAATTATTGTTTTTAGTAGTATTGGGGCTGGGGGGGGGGAGGCTGTTTTAGTGTTTGGATACTACTCTTCGTTTGGACAAGATAAAGAGGTAGTGTGCTTTATCTATGTGTTCAGGTTAAAGTAGGTTATTTTTGTAAGTTTAAATTGATTGAAATGATTGTAGGATGCTTTTTATTTAAATACTTATTATGTTTAAAATCATGTGTTTGTGAGTACTATATTTGCTTTTGGTTCATGTAATTATTATGACTATTTTCATATATCGTGCAAATTGTTTATCTATGTTTATAATAAGTTTTTATTAGATAATTATTATGTATGAGGGTTCTAATTGATTTGGAGATTTCACTAGAGAATATAAGATTCTAAGACTGTAATTTGTTTTTGTATTGTATTTCATTTATCAGTGTTTTAAATATCTTGTTTCGTTACTTTTAGTGTAACTTGGATTTAAATGCTTATTATATTTAAAGTCATGTATTGATGAGTATTATGAAGTAATCATTATGTGTAAAGTCGCGTTGGGGTGAGTGGGGGGGGGTTGTTTTGTTTTTAATTTGTTTTGGAGAGTTTGCCCCCGAGAATATAATGTTCCAACACTTTATTTTGTTTCTGTATTGTTTTTCAGTTATCAGGGTTCTAATTTGTGTTGAAAGTATCTTGTTTCGCTAGTTTCTATGTGATGTTTTTTTTTGGGGGGGGTGGGGGGGTGGGAGTCAGTCTAGTCTCGGCTTCAGCCTGTTTAATGTTTGGTGAAGCATGCCACGTGTTGTGATAATTGCCATGTGTTAGTAGGGCTATTACGATATTGTTTTCAAACGTGGGAAATAATAATATACGTTCATTCATAAAGTCCTGTACATGGTGGTTTGCCGCGGGCGTAGACGTTATCAGCTCGTGTCGTCTGCTGAGGTATCAAGCTACTACTGCTAGATTTATGGCGTATTAGTTCAGTGTGGGGAGTATGTATGGTAGTTTTAAAGCAGTTTTGAGGTCGAGTAGATAATAACTTAGGATCGGCGTGGGGGGGGGGGGGGTGTACTATGTTGTATTTGGGGGGGGGTATAATGTAATGGGGGGGGGGGAATTTCCAGTTGAATGAGTTATGTTTTATTTCCGTTTCGTTTTGGGGGGTGTGTATGAGAGTCTGTATTTCAGGGTTTAAAGGCAATTTGGATGTTGGAGATATAATGGCTTAGGATTGGCGTGTAGGGGGTCAGGTGTCTATGGTATTGTGGGGGGTTAGTTTCTGTATTTTATTGTGGGGTGGGGTAGTATTCTGCTAATTGGGGATATGTTTAGTTTGGGAGTGGTTATAAAAGGGGCCTTAGGATTATGTGTTTATGGTGTGTGGGGGTAATAGGTGGTGTACATGGGTAAGAAGGGGGGAGATTGATATAAGATTAATAGTGAAGAAATTTTTTTTTTTATTATTATTGTTTATATATATATATATATATATATATATATATATATATATATATATATATATATATATATATATATATATATATATATATATATATATATAGTTTTTTTTGTTTATAATGCATGTCGCGTGGTGGCATCTTAAAGTATTTGGGACCGTTGGTTCTATTAGATGTTTTATGCTTTCTGTACGTATAACTGTGGTGGATCCGTGAAGGGCAAACGGCCGATAAAAGTATTGGTCAACCCTAGGTCTTCGGGGAAACTGGGCGGCGATTCAACTGTTGGTGAATCGTACGGTTATACAGGGTCGAGACACGCGTGTGTTGCAATTGTAGTACAATTGAATACATTGTTGTATTTACATAGCTACTTTAAATCACAATAGTATTTCAAGGGATTGCATCAATCTCAATAAAAGCTAGCAACTTGATTAAATACATGTATATGTTCGTGCTAGTTGTCGCAATCCATTCGTGCGATAGTATAGTTGGATGTTTTTGTATTTGTTATCGTGATTTATACTTGGGGTAATACAACTTTTGCAAAGGTTCCTTGGATCTGTGTATAGTCCAGGAGATTCCTTTGTATTTGTGTTTTATTTTGTATTAATATTTAATTTAATCATGTATTGTGAATGGTTGTGATTGTAATTGTGGGTTGAACGCATGAGTTATTGAGTTGATAATCATTATTTTTCATTAATAATTTATTTCATAAATTTATATTTTCTTTCACATATTGTGTTTGTGTTGTTCATTTAATCCACCATCCTCTCGGGAACAATTCTGTTACAAACACATTCTATTAAGATCTATAATTTTTTCCTGAAAATAAACTTCTCATAATTGCAGTCTACTATTTATTTCCTTACATATTTAGATCCCGATCAATGTTGAAGCAGTTCTTTAAGAAATACATGGAATGAATACTTGCATTCATATTAAATAACCAAAATTGTGCAATCAAAGGCAACATGGAGCAACACAAGTCTCAACAGGAGCAATACATCCTTTAAAATTACATTTTAAGTGTTGATAATTGACTTTTAAGTAGATGTAATTTAAATATTGTACCAAATTTTGCTTCAATCCATGAAATCTTTCAACTGTTAAAAAAAAAATCAGATTAATGACTGGTAATAAATATGAATTTTTGGTACATGACTGCTAGGTATTGACAACTGGAACAGTATAAAAGCCACAAAAATGTTTTTAGACAAGTGATAATACCTACAGGCCTGCTCCGGTTCAATAATGGAGCCAGATTTCACAAATTAATTTGCTTTGCAGGGACTTCTCTGTTTACAGCAGTATACAATCAAGGTTGGTGTTAAATAAGTCATTAAGCGACCGTTAGGTAGTACACAAAAACCTAAGTAAAACAAAAGAAATTTGTATAACATATACACAATGTAATTTTACCATGTTTTATCAATTAAGTTTTTAAGTGCTAAGTTAGTTTCAATTCATGGAGTACTTCATAAATTAATTGGCTGATATCAATTTGAGATGGGCGAACGTGATGGGAGAGACACTGTCAAACCTGTTGGATACTATTTTCCACCTAAAAATGTATGGGATGGGGGGGGGGGGGGGGTGTAAACACAAAAAAAGATTTGGCTTTTGTATTATTTAATATATAACAATAGCTTTCATTTCAAATTATGAAAATACAAGTCATAGGATGATGACATAATTGACTGTTATGACTTGGTTGTATTAAGCATTTTTAATATTTTTCATAAATAGAACAAATGAAGCTGTAAGAAGATAGCAAAGCTAGTGTACAAATAAAGTAGCTTGCATGTCATTGTACCATGTTCATGGAAACATTCATACAGTTTTTTAGCGAGTCAAACTTCAGACATGTTCACTGAATACAAATATCCAGCTACCAACTCAATGCAAAACTCTAAAATGAAAAATGACTTAAGCTAACATAAATGCAAAATGAAATTGATGTCAATGCTGTATAAATCTTACTTGATCTGTTAAATATGTTACATTCATCAACATCCATCCATGTATGATGCATATGATAAATAATCCTTGACAAACTGAAGTAAACATGAGAAAAATGTGGCATAACTTTTGAGCACACAACAATGGTTGCACAATATGACCTTAACCTGAAGGTCACCATGCAGGTGCTACTTAATGCTATGTCTTGTTCCTATTAACAATAAAAACTGAGAAGCACTTAAGGAAACCTGACCACGATGGTTATACATGTCATGTAAGGAACATCACAAAATATAAAAGGTGCAATAGTCAATACAACGGTAAACTAAACAATGTCTTGCTTATGAGAATATTATAAATTTTATTTGTATACAGAAAGAGGGAAGGATAGAGGAAAGAGTCCAAAGGAGAAATAAAGATAACTACAACAGGGGGATACTCTTTTCTTGTACATACATGTGCCCAATTTTCATTTTTGTAGTCATATTTTGGTAAATAATTCATGATTACACGTGTTTTCTTTAAGGTATCCCATATGAAATGTACCTTTCACTTTCATAGTAGTTTTAACAACCTTCTGAGAATATCTCAGTCTTCAGATAATGCATTTAATCTTTCATTCTACAACCATATATACAAAATTCCAGAAAGAAAATAAAAATTAGTACCTGAGCAGCTGATTATTTGTTAATAAATCCAAACCTAAAATTTTCATGGAGCTGATTACACTTTAAAATATGATGACACTTGCTCTGTATTTATCTTTGTACTTGTCCAAATGTTTTGTACATATCAAAGTTAGTATTTCTATGATTGCTACAAAATGTACACTTGTCATTTGTAATTATTTATAGAAAGTGTTTTGTTCAAAGGTCTATATTGAAGCACAAGCATTTTGCACCTTTATTGTTTATTATTGGTACTTTTGGTTTAATATTCACTGATTTGTGAATGTAACTGTCATAGAAATAGCAGCCGCCATATTCCTTTGGAATGTATTGTAGTCATTTACTACTGGAATCTTCAGCTCCATAGTACAGGTGTTTGCATATGGAAACCCTGCAGTATAGCACTGTGCCACATCTTGTAGGTCCTCTGGGTGTGTAAAGGACAGCTGAAGAGGCAAGTTGAATCCTAGTGCAGGCACCTCATCTGCTCCAGTTGTGAAAGCAAGAAGATCCTTTAGAGTCACAGACACTTCTCCTTGACCTTCTAAGACAAAACAAAATATTTTTACACTTGACTGTCAAAGAGGCTGCTGTAATTATTAAATACAGATATGCAGTTTATAAGCATTTCACAACAGGAGATCTTGCATTACTATGATGGAATATTTAGCACAAAATCAGACATTATAACCATATAAACATCCCCACTATCGAATATTTTATCAAACTACTTTGTCCCACATCAATATTTGCAATATTTAGCTGAAACAGTATATACTGCCCCATTGTCTGATTGGATGCAACTGAATCTTATCTAAACAGATTCATAAATTTACATTTAGTAGTTGTAAGGAAAATGACAGTCATAGATAAGTGTCTCAAACTTTAACACTGAAAGCAAATTTTAATTCCAAGTTAATGACATGGAACATACTGCAAATCAAGTTACTGAATACCAAACGGGTTATCTCACTGGTTAACTTACAAACTGCTTGCTATGGGCACTTGTTTAAAACACCAGTTGAACCAGCAAAATATGACATGGCTAATGTGGAATGAAGTTAATCAATGATCCTTGGCTAGCAATACTGGTATATCGGGATTTTCTAGCCTGCAGGCCACATCTGGACCAAGACCGGGTTTTATCGTAGTTTCACTTACACCATATTGGTACATTTAAAAATCATACCATATGTGCCCTGAAGGAAGTTGCACATGTCTGCAGTATATGCTGCCCTATAAAACAAACTCTTCTGCTGAAGCTCAGGTGCTACTTTGGTAAAGAATTATGTTTGCAGAGATAACAACATTAAAGAGCAATTGTACTGATGCGCTGAGAATGTGGTCTAAAAAAGCCAACAGGTTTAACAAAGCTTTTTTCAAGCCTTGTTTTACTGCCGTCGAATCATTATTTCTAGGTATAAAGACATGCGAGATTTTAATAGCTCTTTTTCAAAAACTTGTACTTGCTTACAGCTGCAATATTTTCTATACATGTTAAAATTGTACCTTCTAAATCTTGTAAGAAATCTCTCCAGTACACTAATATTCTCTCCTCTATGCGTTTCCGGTTACTTCCTTCAGTCGACCACTTCACATCAAACATGTTATCCAACTGCAAAGCATCAAGAGGCTTTATGGTGAAAATGAAAACCTCCTTCCACTGCTTCTTGTTTTTCTTTATTTCATCAACTAAACCCATGGTCTGAAGTCCATTCTCAAATCTAAAACACATAAATTAAGAAAATACAGGAAATGTTTGTATGGAACATGGATGCACCACACAGAACACTTAATCTAAGTGTCCAGAATGGACAATATTAAGTAGCATGCAGGCTCCTACCAGTCATAGACAGACAAAGAGGGTCTCAAATGGGTAATGATTTAATAGTGAATTTATGAAATGAGTTGAACAAGTCCAGCTTTTGTGAGCCTTTATCAAATCATTTCCCATTTGAAATTCTCCTTATCACAGTTTTCAAACAAGTTGCAATTATGTACATAAAATGAACAATGAATAATTCTGGATATTCCGGCAGAATCGGCACCTTTCATTTCTAGTATGTACACAAAAATCCCGATCCTATTTGAAGTAGTAAAAGTAGATTATACTTGTTCACAAACTATAAATCAAAGAACAAGTATCCATCTTAATAAACACAACATTGTATAATGACAAATTCATTTTTCGACACAGAATGTCAAATAAATATGTCAGATTGTTTGATATGGTACACTGTACCAGTAAGAGTCCATGTTCACCCTAAAATGTCGCTTTCACAATAAAACAATACATTGTTCTGAGATTCATCTGAAAGGACTGCTTGATGCAGAAATTTCCATATTTATTGTAATGTATTTGTGGACTGATATTTGCAGTATTTGATTTGGAACATTAGACTGTACAGAAGACGTAAACAAATTTCTTTCTGAGTTAGATTTGCATCACATATTTGCCTCGTAAATGTGGTGTGGTTGGAAAAATTCTGTCAGTTGGGAGACCGGTTTATGTCCACATTATTCTGTGAACAGAGGTGAGTTTATTTACTTGTGCAACTTAACATTTAAACCACACTTGTATATCGGGTAGATAATATATTACAGATATACCACCCTTCCACCCCCATCCTAAACACCAGAATGAGCAATACCCTTGTTTTCGCTTCTTGTTCTGGTTCTTGTATTGGGGTATCACAACATTTTTCAGATGACAATATTTTCAATCATAACATAACAAATTCCTGTGGGAGTACATTGGTGGTATTCAAACAGATGAGACCATTTCCCCATTCCCTTCCTTCAGTCAAGTTAGAAAAAATTGTTTATTGAAAACAACAATTCCTACAGGCAGGGTTCAGAAAGTGTTCCTATGATCACAGCCAATCAGTAAAGAGAATTTTCCACAATAATTTCATGGCCTTATTGAGACAAATCAGAACCACATAAATTGATACTTAACATACTGGGATATCCAGAATATGAAACTGGGCATACTTTAAGAACACTATACAGACTATGTAATAAGAAACATTTAAACCTTGCAATGGACTTAGAAAACATTAGAAGTGGAGATTAGAAATTAGTCCTAGAATTTGACTACCCAAACTTTAAAATTCATAATATAAAAAAATTATTAATATCCTAAGCATAATATCTTCTGTGTACTCATGTATATTTTGTAGAGGTGTCTGACAGGTCTCAATGCAAATGAAATGCATGTATGCAAATATTCAATTAAATGTAAAAATATCAAGAAAGCCACATTACTAACCGTTGTACAAGCCTGAAAAATGCATACCCTGAATCAACTGGTAATAGCATAGGAAACTAGAAATATTCAAATACCCTTGAGGTACACATCAGCTACGTAACATTACATTAATGCATTTCAACCATTAAGTTGTGCATTCTCAAGAATCTGATATTTGTGTTTACAGCAAATTTATTTAAGGTGTAACCTAGCAGTCATAGTTGCTGAAATATGGTTTACAGCAGAGATTGTATCTCAATGGGGGTAATTAATTCATTCATTCATGATAATTAATTACTTTCCTAGTACGTTACTTACTGTTCAAATGGTGACTGTATTCTGTCACAAACCACAAATTTTGTCAAGGATTTCACTAATGTAGTTTGCCCATCTTGATTAAAATGCAAAGTTAGACTCATGCATCCAGCAAGGTTGATTAATTCTACTGCTTTAAAAACAGCTGCCTTGAAATCCTCTTCATTGGAAGCAGCAGCTATCTGCAATAAAGTTTAATATCAATTAAGTATAGCTCCATATATTTTTAACCTTTAAATATTTATATTTTAGCATTTTCTCTTTTCTCAATATTAACTTATTTACAATAGAGAATTTGATGCATCACACTGAAATCTGGTGATATTTAGGCATTTTGTAACACACAGCCACAGCCCACTCAAGAGTCACATTTGTGCACTAATTTAAGTGATGGTGGCTATAACAACAAAATAGCAATAATGACAATAAATTGAACATGTAGAAGATCAAATCTGAAGTACATAAACCTTTTACTGGAAGCAATTCTTCATCTTCTCACTGTTCCCCACTTCGTTCTTTATTTGAAATTGTTGTGTCCTGTATTATATGCATAACATTTTCTAAAAGACTAAGACTTGCATTTTATTATTTGCATCATAAAAGTGTCTTACATATTGGCACATACAGCTAATTCTGTTCCCATTGACTATAATGCTAATGTTTGGTAGGATCGGCATAACACACTTACATTCTATGAACTATCTGTCCAAGAGGAAACCTATGTATCAATTAAACTGATGTGCTGTGTTCCTTTTTCTTTGAGAAAAAATACAATTTGAAATAAAATACTTCATATATAACCACACATAGACTGGTTCCATAGTTCCAAAAATAATTAGTTTGCTGTGACATAGAACTTTTACTTGCATAGTAATTATTGATATTCTACAGCTTTGCAATAACAATATTTAAAGATATAAAGGAATTTAGCTCAGGTGTACTCGATCCTTTTCTTGGTGCAAGGATACTTTGTAAATTCTACAAATTATTATTACAAAAATGTATACCGCTTCCACTTGCTCACGCAGCTCATAATCACAAATCTCATTGGGAGTTGGCTGAATGGATGCAATACCCTCAGCTAATGCCATGTAAAGGGTATGACTGATAAAATTTGGACTTGGCCCTCTGTGTATAATGAAACAGGCCAACATTTGCCCTGCTTTGTAGTATGTACATTTAGTTAAACCTGGAAAATAATAAAATAAAAATTATAGTAATGATGTCAATTTTTTAAGTTTGGATGAACATCATTTTGACATTAAAATATTTTTATACTAGAATTAGTCTGGGAGGAGTGGTTACATTTAAGGTTATCTGCGTTTGTGAATTAACCTGGATGCTTTAATATCATTTAGAAAGATTGGTAATATATCATGTTATATCAACTGCATTTGCACCAGGTTTGAAAGGCTAAATGTAAGGATGTTTTTTATGATCTTGTTTACATATGTGCCAAGTGTTTTGTTTTCAAAGCAGAAATTACATAATTTTGATAAATGAGAAACTGCTCAGTTGGTGCTGGACCATAACCCATATATACTCATGTCACGGTTAGGTCTAACTACAGAGACCAAGATATGCTTTTGCATCATGTGCCTTAAGACCTAAATCAATACAGTCAGTTTGGAGTAATCAGCTGAACAAGCAAATCAGACCCTGGTTAATGTGTCAAATGTACATTGAAGAAAAAAAATACAGTCCTGTATAGAAACTATATTTGAGCATAAAATAATGTAATTGTGTCTCACTCATTGTGCATTATTGTTTGTTATGTGTCTCACTCATTGTGCATTATTGTCTGTTATGTGTCTCACTCATTGTGCATTATTGTCTGTTATGTGTCTCACTCATTGTGCATTATTGTCTGTTATGTGTCTCACTCATTGTGCATTATTGTCTGTTATGTGTCTCACTCATTGTGCATTATTGTCTGTTATGTGTCTCACTCATTGTGCATTATTGTTTGTTATGTGTCTCACTCATTGTGCATTATTGTTTGTTATGTGTCTCACTCATTGTGCATTATTGTCTGTTATGTGTCTCACTCATTGTGCATTATTGTCTGTTATGTGTCTCACTCATTGTGCATTATTGTCTGTTATGTGTCTCACTCATTGTGCATTATTGTTTGTTATGTGTCTCACTCATTGTGCATTATTGTTTGTTATGTGTCTCACTCATTGTGCATTATTGTTTGTTATGTGTCTCACTCATTGTGCATTATTGTTTGTTATGTGTCTCACTCATTGTGCATTATTGTTTGTTATGTGTCTCACTCATTGTGCATTATTGTTTGTTATGTGTCTCACTCATTGTGCATTATTGTCTGTTATGTGTCTCACTCATTGTGCATTATTGTCTGTTATGTGTCTCACTCATTGTGCATTATTGTCTGTTATGTGTCTCACTCATTGTGCATTATTGTCTGTTATGTGTCTCACTCATTGTGCATTATTGTCTGTTATGTGTCTCACTCATTGTGCATTATTGTCTGTTATGTGTCTCACTCATTGTGCATTATTGTTTGTTATGTGTCTCACTCATTGTGCATTATTGTTTGTTATGTGTCTCACTCATTGTGCATTATTGTTTGTTATGTGTCTCACTCATTGTGCATTATTGTTTGTTATGTGTCTCACTCATTGTGCATTATTGTTTGTTATGTGTCTCACTCATTGTGCATTATTGTTTGTTATGTGTCTCACTCATTGTGCATTATTGTTTGTTATGTGTCTCACTCATTGTGCATTATTGTTTGTTATGTGTCTCACTCATTGTGCATTATTGTTTGTTATGTGTCTCACTCATTGTGCATTATTGTTTGTTATGTGTCTCACTCATTGTGCATTATTGTTTGTTATGTGTCTCACTCATTGTGCATTATTGTTTGTTATGTGTCTCACTCATTGTGCATTATTGTTTGTTATGTGTCTCACTCATTGTGCATTATTGTTTGTTATGTGTCTCACTCATTGTGCATTATTGTTTGTTATGTGTCTCACTCATTGTGCATTATTGTTTGTTATGTGTCTCACTCATTGTGCATTATTGTTTGTTATGTGTCTCACTCATTGTGCATTATTGTTTGTTATGTGTCTCACTCATTGTGCATTATTGTTTGTTATGTGTCTCACTCATTGTGCATTATTGTTTGTTATGTGTCTCACTCATTGTGCATTATTGTTTGTTATGTGTCTCACTCATTGTGCATTATTGTTTGTTATGTGTCTCACTCATTGTGCATTATTGTTTGTTATGTGTCTCACTCATTGTGCATTATTGTTTGTTATGTGTCTCACTCATTGTGCATTATTGTTTGTTATGTGTCTCACTCATTGTGCATTATTGTTTGTTATGTGTCTCACTCATTGTGCATTATTGTTTGTTATGTGTCTCACTCATTGTGCATTATTGTTTGTTATGTGTCTCACTCATTGTGCATTATTGTTTGTTATGTGTCTCACTCATTGTGCATTATTGTTTGTTATGTGTCTCACTCATTGTGCATTATTGTTTGCTATGTGTCTCACTCATTGTGCATTATTGTTTGTTATGTGTCTCACTCATTGTGCATTATTGTTTGTTATGTGTCTCACTCATTGTGCATTATTGTTTGTTATGTGTCTCACTCATTGTGCATTATTGTTTGTTATGTGTCTCACTCATTGTGCATTATTGTTTGTTATGTGTCTCACTCATTGTGCATTATTGTTTGTTATGTGTCTCACTCATTGTGCATTATTGTTTGTTATGTGTCTCACTCATTGTGCATTATTGTTTGTTATGTGTCTCACTCATTGTGCATTATTGTTTGTTATGTGTCTCACTCATTGTGCATTATTGTTTGTTATGTGTCTCACTCATTGTGCATTATTGTTTGTTATGTGTCTCACTCATTGTGCATTATTGTTTGTTATGTGTCTCACTCATTGTGCATTATTGTTTGTTATGTGTCTCACTCATTGTGCATTATTGTTTGTTATGTGTCTCACTCATTGTGCATTATTGTTCGTTATGTGTCTCACTCATTGTGCATTATTGTTCGTTATGTGTCTCACTCATTGTGCATTATTGTTTGTTATGTGTCTCACTCATTGTGCATTATTGTTTGTTATGTGTCTCACTCATTGTGCATTATTGTTTGTTATGTGTCTCACTCATTGTGCATTATTGTTTGTTATGTGTCTCACTCATTGTGCATTATTGTTTGTTATGTGTCTCACTCATTGTGCATTATTGTTTGTTATGTGTCTCACTCATTGTGCATTATTGTTTGTTATGTGTCTCACTCATTGTGCATTATTGTTTGTTATGTGTCTCACTCATTGTGCATTATTGTTTGTTATGTGTCTCACTCATTGTGCATTATTGTTTGTTATGTGTCTCACTCATTGTGCATTATTGTTTGTTATGTGTCTCACTCATTGTGCATTATTGTTTGTTATGTGTCTCACTCATTGTGCATTATTGTTTGTTATGTGTCTCACTCATTGTGCATTATTGTTTGTTATGTGTCTCACTCATTGTGCATTATTGTTTGTTATGTGTCTCACTCATTGTGCATTATTGTTTGTTATGTGTCTTACTCATTGTGCATTATTGTTTGTTATGTGTCTCACTCATTGTGCATTATTGTTTGTTATGTGTCTCACTCATTGTGCATTATTGTCTGTTATGTGTCTCACTCATTGTGCATTATTGTCTGTTATGTGTCTCACTCATTGTGCATTATTGTCTGTTATGTGTCTCACTCATTGTGCATTATTGTCTGTTATGTGTCTCACTCATTGTGCATTATTGTCTGTTATGTGTCTCACTCATTGTGCATTATTGTCTGTTATGTGTCTCACTCATTGTGCATTATTGTCTGTTATGTGTCTCACTCATTGTGCATTATTGTCTGTTATGTGTCTCACTCATTGTGCATTATTGTCTGTTATGTGTCTCACTCATTGTGCATTATTGTCTGTTATGTGTCTCACTCATTGTGCATTATTGTTTGTTATGTGTCTCACTCATTGTGCATTATTGTTTGTTATGTGTCTCACTCATTGTGCATTATTGTCTGTTGAAACATTTCCTTGATTCACATTATGATACAAGCATATGCTCTTATAATAAGTAACCAAAATGAGTGAAAAGCAACAAGCATTGTAAAATTCAACAAATATTTCCCCGAATTTCCCTGAAATAAAAAACGAAAAATGGAAAAAAAGAATTTATGTTATTGTGAAATAAATCCCTAAATAATCATTGAATTACGCACACAAGTCCTGATAATGTAAAGTTTCGATTAACTTTAAATCCAAATGAAGTCCAATGCTTAAGTGTTCATGTGTCTGTGATGACCTCTGTAATGCTGATGTGCCAACATGGTATAATTCCAGATTTGAATTCAGAATAAATCCCAGCTAATGTCTCTCTTACAAGAATATTAATTTATTTTATGAGCTGTCTGCATTTCCAAAGAAAATAATCACTATACTTACTAATTTTAAGAAATGAATTCCAACCCAAATGAACACTGAACACAACAATAATACAAGTTGATTCGGCTAGATCTTAAGCATGAATGAATATTATTTCCAGTAACAAGATTATATCGTCTTCTACATGATCTTAGGACACAATTAATATTTTCTTCATAAATAAAAAACATTACTTAATGGAAAACAACCTTCTAGATTGTTCTTAATGTTCACCAAAAATTGTTAACTAAAATTAGCAGCCTGTTATTAAATTTATAATCAATAACCTATACAATGTCAGGTACACCAGGTAAATTATAGGAGAATCATAAAAACCTAAATCCAGACCAAAATAAACATGTTTACTTCTATTCATAATGATCTTGATATTACTATATATTATAAATATATATTTCTTGAGAACAATGTAGCTATGTATTAATTGTTTACAGAATAAAATATTTTTAAAAAAATAATTCATGTAAAGTAGAAAATAAACTTGATTCTGACAAGGTTAAGTCTAGCACATAAAGAAATATTTTTAAAAGAATACAAAAACAAACTAACAATGCAAATTAAATAGACATAACTGCCATAAGCTCAATTAGCCTTACAGCCAGGTGAGTTAAAAACGCAAAATGTGCAGCTGAACAGATCATATAGACATATGTCGATTAAATACCATGAGCAGATTTGTATGCCTGCACACTTTAAACTGCATATTACTGTAAATTACCAATGATACTTTACTGCTCTTTAGGACAATTATTTGTCTTTCTATATTAAAAGTCAAAATGGAAAATGGATACGAACATTGAACTTCTTTTTTATGGATCACATCGGACTTATATGGAGGTCAGTGACAATATACCACATTAAAAAAGTATTCATACACTTATAATCTAGGACGAGCATTTTTGCATTGTCTGGACCACTAAATATTGGTAGCTCCTTAATGGCCCTGAGGGCAAGGCGCATAAATTCATGCTGTGGTCCACCAGCATCAATACCATCTTCGCCTGAGAACTTCACATCAAGCTCATGCCACATGTCAAAGCTTTTTCGTCCAAATGCTCTAAAACCACCATCCAAAACATTATCTCTGTGAACATTTACAATGTTCTTGCGACTTGTAGTAACTTTGGATTCAAGTTTGCTGAGGATCTCCACCAAGGATTCACTGCATTAAAAAAGTATTAAAAGACGTGAGACACTGGTCAGAAAGTTTTAAGATTATAAAAGCTATTAATTCAACTTTTTATAACAACAGTTAAATGGTAAGCCCTTCAAGAACATAAAACTGTAGACAGACGGTAGCAAAACTGCAAGAAAGAAATCTATGCACCAAAATTGTGCACAATCAGGGTACATACAGATCAAGAAAAGTGAAAAAACAACTCACAGGTATTGTCTTTGGCATACTTACTCCTCAAAAATAAGATTTTTCACTAACATAAGCTCTGTTCAAGTTTCACTTTATTTGATCAGTGATTTACTGACTATTATGCCTGAGTTACTATCTGTCCCATAATGCTGTATTAGGATTTTAAAGATTTCAATGCCAGTTTACTTGCACACCAAGAGGTACTAAATTTCATTGTTAGTTTCTTATTTATTAAATTTATCTGAACCCTTATTAGGCTATGTTTAACTATGCTCAAGGTGTTTTAAATATGCATTTTTAAGGAGAACTATTAACTATTTAGTATTTATTGGAGTCTCATTATGACATATTTATTGTTTTAATTTCACTTATATATCCTAAGATAGTATGCTAAGTAATGATTATAAATTTTAACTAAAAACTAACATGAAGTAAAAATTTTGTTGAATTTCTAGTTCAGCAGTTTTCTCATGAAAAGGAAATCTTAAAAGTTAAAAGTGTAAGCACATTTTATAGTATCTTAAACAAAATAAATGTTATGGTATCTCTACATTTCTTCAAATAATTTAAAGATACAGTAAAAACATATCACAAAGTTTATTTGGTGGTAAATCAACATAGAGTATACACTTGATTTCACCTGGCATTGATTTACTCTAAAATAAAAATATAATCCAGGCCAACCAAAGAATACTAATTCATGTTACTATTCAGCTTACACAAAAGAACAAGAAGATTAATAGGTCTAACTAATTGATAATTAATTAATTAATTAAAACTTGTTGGAAGTTAAGCAATGTGGAATTCTGCTGCTTTTTTGCAAGCATTAAATGCACGTAGATTTGATTTCAAGGTGTGAATTAAGTTTTTATGAACACTGCAATATTTTGCAATAAAATTAGCATAATTTCCAATTATATGCAGTTCTTGTCTTATCTTCACATTTATGCACAAAACCTACAGTATCCTTAAATAACATGAAGTCAAATTCATGTATGACAGACAATTGCAAAAGGATATGCTCCCTTCTGATTGGGTGTGTAAGCTACTCGTACATCTGCTGGTTAGGAGCTATTTCTTCCGGAACTTGTTCAGTTACATATGTAAAGGGCTGATTTTCAGAACTGGACTGGACATCAGACCTGAAACGATATAGTTGATCAAAATTCAAGAATACTAAAACCCATTTCAATTTTATGTCTTCAGAAACAAAGTTTATTTGGATTATATATATATATTCAAAAGCAATATTTCTACAAGGCAGGAGTAAGGTCCACAAAAACGAACATAACTTGTGTGGTAAAAGATTGCTTCTGTCAATGTATCTGTTAATGCATGGTGATGATAAGCAAAATCAGAACTCAAATTATTGTTTTTTTAAACCATATTTTTAAAGTAATTCGACCTTTGACATAGGAAATCAACAGATTGTTTTGTATTCTATGGCATATACTGCAAAGCTTGACTTAGGGTTCATTAATGGCATTAAACTAACAGAGACATTGACCATATCATGATACATATACACTGCCTAAAAGATGTAAAATGGAAGAAAAACAGCTTCTGCATCAAAGTGAACTGTACTCTTGACCTATCCAACCTCTTAGTTTGTGCACAAAGGAGAAAAGCTGCAAGACACTATGCAACAATCTTGAAGAAAGTAAATGAAATAACTCTACAATGACATCCATCCACCTATGACAGACGATGGTGTAGCTCCAGAGTGAGTTGTTCTTTCGCCTTCTTCCTGACTCACTTTTCAGCTTGCTTTATGTTCCTATCTTTCCGCGGCTTTTTGAACACCCCAACTGACAGCTAGGCGTCAGGTCAAGTGGTCTGCCCAGTTGGTCGTGAGCCTTCTTCTAGCTTCCCATATAGCAGGTCATTGGGAATGCAGCCTGGGTCCATTCTTTTGACATGGCTGAGCCAATGAATGCACCTGTCGATGGGGATGGAGAACGTGTTGTGTATGTTAGTGTGTTCCAGAACCTCTGTGTTGGGTACTTTTGTCCCACCACTACATGTTCAGAATGTGCCACAGTCATCTCTGGTGGAAGCCGTTGAGTTTCCTCTAGCGTCTCGCATAGGTGGTCCATCTCCCACTGATGCAGAGGAGTGTGCTGAGCATGCAAGCCTGGTACATGTGCCGTTTGGTCTTCTCATTGAGGCTGGGATTGTTCCAGACCCTCTGGTTCCGTCTGGCTATCATTGCTGCTTCCTTGGCAATCCTCATGTTCACCTCCGAATCAATGAAGAGTGAGCTGGAAATGGTAGAACCGAGGGTAGGCTGATGCTCTTGTTATAGCATATCAATATTCCATTGTTTAGACAGAGGTCCATGCTATAGAATATTGATGTCTTGGGGCCACATGTTTCGTCACAATAAGATGTCCCACAGAAATAAACTAGGAGAGGTAAATTTTGTAAATTTATATTTTAAGGTTGATTTCCCTAAGACTATGGTCAATTCATAAAGTTTGAGAGTCGTGTGACTGTACAGAAACACTCAAATGTATTCATATTCATATACAAAAGTCATGGCTGTAAAACAGTGTGAAACCACATCAAGTAAAGTTTCAATCAATCATTCAGAGATATAATTTAAGGAACATTAAAGTAATTAATACATAAGAGCAATGAACTTTGTTTATCAATGACAATTACTGCCATGCAATTATAAAATACTTTAACCACCCATCACCACCACCTTCATACTGTTGATGTGCACCCCTTTCTTCATTTTTTCACTGGCTTCTCTGTAACTAACTCATTGTGTTTTTGGACCCTATTGTGTTCGAGTTATCAAGGGAAAAGTGTACATTAGTGGGATGTTGTTTCAATATATCCATCTGGGAATATTTTACTTTTTATACTTTTGAACAAATATGTTAAAAAATAAATACTCTGGAAAAACCATTTACTATGCACCAATTTCTAAATTAAAAGAAGCACTCACATGTAACTGGTCTCTGATAATTCAACTGTGTTAGGTTCTTGAAACTCAGGAAACTCTGAAGATGCTGATCTTGAGTGACCGTCAGACCTGAAAAACCTGACGATATTCTAGATACCAAGAATGTAAATGTACTGATTAAGGAAAATATTAAAAGGTCTCAAATATCATCAGAACCCAACAGATTAAATTTGGCAGACAATTCACATCTGTACCAAATACTTTTCTACTTATGAAAATATTTTAACTTAATCAGAATACTATCTCTAAACAAATGTTGCGGATGCTTCAGAAGTTCAGTTGCAAAACGTGCGTGTATCTTTTACCTAAAGAGACTCCTCACTTCGTCCTCGACTGAGGTGGGTCCTGCCATTCTAGATCGTGAAGACGACCGATCTAATAAGTTGTTGTTGCTTGGCGTCCTTCTGTCTCCATCCATGTATAACAAGGCAGCAACTGAATCCAGTCCATTCCTGTCGGCTGCTAGATTCGATATCACGTCACTCAAATTAGGGTTCAAGCTTAACCGCCTTGTCATTTTATTAGCGTAAATGCACGAATTGTATTGTCATAAAAAAAATATAAAGAATTAAGTCCCGCAGCACATTACTCCTGTTGGTGAAAATAAGAATAAGATCAATCCTCTCATCAGAGATGTAATAATATTTACGCGTATCATGAAAAACGAAACACAACGACCAACAGCCTCCTTGGTTAAAAATAATACGCGCCGTTTTACAAGAGCGACCCTTAGCGAGGAAATTCATAGTAATTCTCGACCTGTGAGTGGTAACTTTCAAACTGTAAATGATAAAAGTTAATGCCCGATAACATTTCACTATATAAAAATAGCAATTCTGACTAGTACAAAGAAAGGTCCAATCACCGCTATCTCGACCCACACAATGGAACTTTAAAGGACAACGATTTATGATTCAACACGTGAAATTGGATTTCTCGACATACGACATCAAAATTTCAACGTCAACGTTCTGATTGAAACAGACCGCTATGTAATTCAACAGGTACAATCTAAAAACCCAACATATGAAATGGATCATTCAACTACCGCTATGTATTTCAAACACCACAATTTTAAATCTCAACATATAAAATATAACTTTCAACCACTACTGTTTGATTCAACAGATACAATCTAAAATTCAGGCCATACAATACCGTACGGCAGTGGTTCCTAACGTTTTATGGCCGCGGCCATACAACTTTAGCTTTCTGAGCCTCATGACCCCATTTCTACATTTTAGTGTTTTTCTCCCCAAAATAAAAAATCTTTCCTTCCAACGCGAAACTCCATGGACGTCCTCGACAGCCTGATTTGGGTTGCGACCTTACTAGAGTATGTGTGTTTGTTATATTATTTTTAACGTAGCTTTAACAATTTCTCAGTCATATCGCTACGATGTCTGCAGTTTGGCAGTTTATAGTGATGTCTATCAATGGGGCATCATGTCGCAGACATGTAACATGATGTCCCACCCAGTCACATTATCCTGACACCAAACCGACCAGTCCTAACACAAACCTCTTAATGCTGTGCGCTTAGCGAGGCAGCTGTAAGTACCATTTTTGTAAGTCTTTTGTATGAATCTACGACCTCCAGCTTCCGAGGCGGATGCTCTAACCACTAGGCCACTGGAGGGTGTTGGGAATCACTGCCTTAAAGAATGCTAAACGTTTGATTTATTTTGCATATTTTGACGTCCTTATTATAACTGCATCAGCCTGAAGAATGTTCTATAAATGCCTCTCTCAAGTACACAAGATTTAGTAGCAGATTCAGGCTTTCACGGGTAATATTACTCTTTTTCAGAGTGTATAATGTTTAATTGATTAAATACAATTCTTTCCGAAGTTAATTAGCATCAGTGCTTACTTGCCTTGGATATCTCTCATCCTTATTAATTTTATTCTAAGATGTATCCTTTATCTATCAGCACGCCTAATTTGTTGCTGCTCTTTTTGGTTTGCTTTTATATTTGCCGCTTCTCATTTTTATTAATTTGTATCACTGTATTTGTATTGGAAAAGGCTCGTCAAATGTTATGAAAACTTGTTGCCTGACCCCTAAACATAATCTGCATATAAAATATATTTAAACAATGAATGAAATTCTTTAGCAATACAAATACCACATATCTACTTTATTATGAATTTCAAAGAGGAAGTACATTATAGTTACTTCCGAGTTTTAATAGATATATGTGCAATGAAATTGTAATAACTTTTCATATTGAAATTAAATCATAAACGCTTAGATATTTATTCTCTTGTTTATCCAGATGCTTTTCTGCATATTCTTCGCTCGCTTGCTTCTTTACATTGATATCATCATCCTTTTCTTATGTATCCATGTTGTCTCTAATTTTATTTATTCGACTTTGAATATTTGAATAATTTAATTTCCTGTTTGCTGTTTTGTATATAGTTTAGTCTTTACGCGCTAACTAAAATAACTATGTTATAGAGCTACAATACCAGCACATAAATATGTGGTCGATTATTTATTTCTTAACGTATTAATATGTAATCGATACCTTTATATAAATATGTGGTCGATTTTTTTTTCTTAACGTGTTAATAAGTAATCGATACCATTATATAAATATGTGGTCGATTTTTTTATTTCTTAGCGTGTTAATATGTAATCGATACCATTATATAAATATGTGGTCGATTTTTTGTTTCTTAACGTATTAATATGTAATCGATACCATTATATAAATATGTGGTCGATTTTTTTTTTCTTAACGTGTTAATATGTAATCGATACCATCGTATAAATATGTTGTCAAGATGGAATTTTCGTTTGTCATATCACTTTCTGACAGACACTGATTCTCGTCCTTGCTTTCGATGCCAGAATCTACAGAACTGTCACCATAATCATAATTGTTGCTTTCGTTCACGAAGTAATGGCATTTGCGTACAGGCTTATAATTAACCTGTTCCTTTTTAATTAAGAATGCATCGTCATCTTCATATTCTTGTATATTAGGGTGACCCGGTTCCGTATGTTCCTGTGACATATCCTCAATTTGTCGTGTCTCTTTTATTATTTCAGCATGACTGTGATCCAGCTCCTGTTGCAATATAATGAATATTTTCTTTTTATTAAATGTTATGGAGATTTCCAATCGCACCTATGAATAAATGCTGAGTAAATGGAATTTGTTACGTAAAACCTTAATAATGGTAATTTATTCATCTGACGTATACTATATGAGATGCAAACTGAGCATATGCTTGTAAGTAATGTCTTATTATCTAGATTTTATCACAGGAAAGGTGAATAATATACCCTGATCAAGTTATTGAAAGTATACTATACACTTGTTTGCAGCTGTCCATCTCAGGTACGGTAGGTGTACTGGGTCAGAAACACTTCTGTATCTTATCATGTTCGAGTACATGTGTAGCCATAACATAAACAACTGTTTCATTTAGAAAACTGTTTGTTCCAAACGCAAACACATACTGAAATTTATTTTTTATCTAATCCACGTTTTAAAGCTTTTCGACTTACAGCTATCGCAAAAAATGTAACTCGCTATTTAATCAAGTTAATCCAGTTTGTCAGTTTATTCAATCCATCTTAGTCAAGAATAACCATTACACAATTTGATTTTAAAAATGCCATCATAAAACAACTTACAGAAAACTAAACAATATGTTGAAATGATTATTTAGTTAATTAAGCTTTGTACAAAATATTTTAAACTGAAATGTCCTTTAACATTTTTGGATTAGATTCGAAGGCTACTGAATTTCAATACTGATATATATATATATATATATATATATATATATATATATATATATATATATATATATATATATATATATATATATATATATATCGTAGCGTTATTGCAATATATGTGGTGATAATTTCTATTTTTATCTCCCACCCATCCAAGAAAAATGATGTCTTCGTTTCCATGACTTGTACATTACGTGCTGAAAACTATAACTATATATAAGCCTTGATAATACTTTGTAAATCAAAAGAGATATATGAAGCGTTTAATTCCATTTTAGTCCAGTAAGTTCCTCGGCGAAAGAAGAAACAGGCACTTTGAAAGATCGTGGCTTGGGTTTTATTCTGATTTAGTAGTTGATATCATAGTTCTTGGAAATTTTGACGTCGATAGTATTTTTATCCTCCAATACGATCAGTACAGATGACAATTGAATAGGTGGACGCATAATACACGGAGAGCAACATATGGTATATAAAGTAAAGTAACTTAGATTTCTTGCATAAAACGTAATGTCTCCAAGATCAAATGTGTGTGTGTGTGTGTGTGTGTGTGTGTGTGTATGTGTGTGTGTGTGTGTGTGTGTGTGTGTATTGTGTATGTATGCATTCACATATTCATAGTTATCTCAACGAACAAAAGAAAAGTACTTGAAAAGCGCTATATCATTTAGGAAAGCTGATAAGAATCATAATCGATTGTATCTTTCTTAAACCCACTGGTTAGATACAAACTGTTTCGTTCTTCCCTACCTACGCCGAGGTTCATAATGTAGATATTTGTTGTAAAAGAAGTTGACCCGTGCAACAAAGCGTATGTTTTGACTGACCTTATTTCTACATGTAAGCAAAACATTTACTCACCTGTAGCTAGGTTGCATAGTCCATATCACTTTCAAATAACTAATAACACACATATGTATTTGCTTCTGTTCATTACACGAATAGAAACGACAGGAAACCATTATTGAAGCTATTGTGTATTTCAGTTTAAATTACAGGTATATTACGTATTTAGTAGGAATTATTGACATCTTCGACTTCGAACAATGAGCTCGTCCTACTTACCTGGTTAAAACAGGGAAATTCCTTTTGGCTAGAGCTAAGCGAGTATTATTTGGCTAAAATATTTACGTGGTAGCCCCTTTTATATCTTTAATGTGCATTTTACTTGTTTTGTACAGACTTTTAAAATCGTAACCTTTTATTTAATATTTTGTAGTAATTTGTTCCTTTTCGTTTGAAAGGTTTATCTTATATTGTTATTCTATATATTTAATTTGTTTTACTATATAGCTACTGTGGTTAATGTTGCTAAACCCTAATTCAAACAAAAACATTGTCGACCGTTTCGCATGGCATGAATATTAAGTATTCAAGAGTTAACTCCTTTTCATTTCAGTTTTGTGAACTACTTAGAGATAATAGAATGAATCCTTGTGTTTGATGTTGTTATCGCCATTTTTAAGTACAATATATGTTAGACATGGCGGCCAGTATAAATGGTGAAGAAAGATATATATATATATATATATATATATATATATATATATATATATATATATATATATATATATATATATATATATATATATATATATAGATAGATAGATAGATATGTTTGGAAAGCAACATATATTCAGATATAATAAGCAACAATCATGCATATTCTATTCAAACTTGTTTTATTTGATGATATTAGTCGACAACAAATGTTGCAAAGATAGAAACATTTAAGCGACAACCAGGTAGTATCACATTTTCAGCATTTTAAATCTAAAATGGCAGATAGTTTAAATTTATAAACTAAATGTTTCGTGTGCAGTCGAGAGCCACTCACGCGTAGGTGGAAGGTGCCACTCACGATGTTCTAAATTGGAAGTTTCTCTTCGTTAACAACAACATCTGATGTGTTCAGCGGTAGTCACTTTCATGCCTTGGACTAAACTAGCACGTGAACGGATGACGTGTTTAAAATTTTGTCCTATGTATATAAAATATAAAATGTTTGATAAAACCTCGATACTCAAATTACCTTCCGTAAAAAATATATTTTGACCGCTTAAATATATTTTGGCAGTATGAAATAACATGCAGTGCAATGGTAGTAGTGATATAAGTTTTTACAACAAATAAACAGCAGTTGCGGATTCCATTGTCCTTTAGGATATGTCTACTAAACCGCATCAGATGTGTTCTTCACTGTGGACATTTAGCCAGTTGGAGCTGCTCAGAGCAATTGATCTTCTGCCCTTTTAGTTCGACTCAAGTTAGAAATAGATATTGTATCTCCATGAATCCATGAAATTAGAAGGAAAATAAAGAAAAGAAAAACGATCAGATGAAAGAGGCATATGCAACCAATCAACATTATCCGCGTGCGTCATACATATTGTCAGAATTTTTTCAATACATATCGCAATATGTTATTGAAGGTTATTAATCTGAAATCAAAGTACCAACTAAATTTCAGCAGTAATTTAAAACAGTCATACAAAATTGTAATTATCTAGGATATCAATATTTGCAAATCCGTCTTTGAAATAGATGCATTTACTGCAGTGGTTGCAGAAGCTATGTAGTGCGATACCTGTCATAGTCTTCATCGTATAAGTAGTACTTTGATTTCGTCTGTAGACTTGATTAGTTTAACATTCATATGTAGTTTGAAAATGTATCACATATTCTCTTTATTTAGAACGTTGCTTTAAGGTCTGTATTGCATGTTTAACAGAAGCATGAAAGTGTATTTAATACTATGTTACCATGCTTAAATACATAAATGAATTGTACATGACTGTATATTTATTTTGCAATTTTTAGTTTTAACTTATTCAAGCCTTAAATATAAACTCAAAACAATGGTCGAAAGTCATTTCATTATCGGTTTGGTTTTATAACATATATATATATATATATATATATATATATATATATATATATATATATATATATATATATATATATATAGAGAGAGAGAGAGAGAGAGAGAGAGAGAGAGAGAGAGAGACATACATACATGGTGCACTTATTATGTTTTTGATTACATAGTTGCAATATGTATGTATGTATGTATGTATGTATGTATGTATGTATGTATGTATGTATGTATGTATGCATGCATGTGTTTGTCTGTCTGTCTGTCTGTCTGTCTATCTATCTATCTATCTATCTATCTATCTATCTATCTATCTATCTATCTATCTATCTGGCTGGCTGGATGGATGGATGGCTGAGTGTGTGTGTGTGTGTGTGTGTGTGTGTGTGTGTGTGTGTGCACTTGCATCAGTTACGAAACAATAATCTTTACATCACTAAATGCATAATGTTCCGGGTCTAGAGTTCAGATGTAACCCGCCTATAAGACCACAAATTCTCCTCTAAAAATGTGACTTTGTGAAAGAGTTTAGCCTGTCATGTGGGGAAAAAAGTAGCTGCATGTATATCTTTTTTTTCTGTGTGTGGTAAGAAGTTGCTGGTTCTTGTGATTACATAAAATAAGTATGTTTCAATATAGAATGACTGATAATGTAAACAGTCCTTTAACAAGATATACATTCACTAACTTGTACAAAACATTCTAAAAATAATAAATAAAAAAAAAACAAATTTAAAAGATATCATATGTCCATATGTCTTGCGGTAGCGTTAAATGCTGTTACTTGTGGCACGAAATAGCATAAACCTTTTTTGTTTATTTATTAAATTCGTGTACTCGAGTTTCAGTTTTCGGCTAACAATGATACCCGAGTGTCATTAATGTATATTGTGTCGTATTTAAAAATAATGAGTTCGGTCCGTCCTATGCCGCACGTGCGAACTGCTTTTCATGAGATGAACAGAACGCCTTCAATGCACAGACGATATCTGTGTACAAATACCTGACCACATGTAAAACTCTTTTCATTACAGATTGTCTTATCAGTCAGCGGTCTACTATAATGATTTGCATATCTACAGTTGTAGAGGGTCTACTATAATGATTTGCATATCTACAGCTGTAGAGATAGGTGTTTCTAGGGTCTAGTGTCCGAAGCATCCGGAAAGTTAAGTGTAGAGCTGTCTAGAGTGTCCGGGGGTGGGGGGGGGGGGTAGAAGGACCCAGATGTTCCGGGAATCTGAGTGGTCGGAGTTTATGTGGTGCGGGCTGTGGTACCGGCCGCGGGAGTTGATTGTGGTGGCTATGGGGCTGGGCTATGGGTCTGGACAGTAAGCTGCATTTAAAGAATATTCATTGATTAGTCAGACACATTTTCAGCCATCACTTTGTAGTACGGGAGTTGCGGGAGGGATTTGTTTGGTGCAAATTTACGATTTGTCATACGCAATGAAAATGTTGGCGTAATATTAGGTTTACTAACGGTAAAACATCTGACAGGAGAGAGGACGGTAAGAGGTAGATCCCATTTCCTTTTTGACAGACACAGGGGTCAATGTCTCTTGAAGATCTAAATAAGCGTACCCATATATCTTCATTCTGGCCAAGATATCACCCACTGATTATGTACCTGAGTGGCGATGGTTGCTACGGATATAGCCACCGCTCAGTACTTTTTGCAGGTTTCACATTTCTCTTTCCATATCCTATGAGTTTATTTAAGGTCATAAGTTGGGACCATCAACAATTTTCAGGTTATGACCCAGGTGTAAGGCGATGGAGGCATGGATAGCCCCAAGGGACAATAACGAATGTGTCAATGGTTGTCACTAACATCTATATAAAATACTTAATTCAACGACATTTTTGCAGAAATGGCACCTTTTGACCTTCTAACGTTTCTCAATGGTACCGGGGATTAGGATTGGGAGGAAAGAAGGCCGCAGAGAGGAGAATAAATATGTACCGCCACTTGACATCATGGGGATAGTATTTCACAAATTTTCACGAGATGCGTCTCACACTGGTGAAGGCTAGAAGGTAAACGTTAGGGACTGGAAAAAAAGACAGAGGCGATCAATATATACCGGAAAACAAGGTAATACTGATATCTCTTTTCCAGAGAATTTCAATTAAAAAATTCAAAGTAAACTGAGTAGACACAAAGAACGATTCTCCAATTGTATGGTTGGAAACTGGTATTATTTTAAATCATTAATTAAAATGCGGTATATTAATAGAACTACATTTGCCAGCCGAAGTTCTCTTTAAAAAGTGTTATTGTAGAGTTTAACGCTATTTTCCACACAAGATAGGCTAGACATGGCGGCCAGTATAAATGGTGGAGGTATAATGGGATCAATTGTTTTTCAAAAGACCTCAAGGCTGATGTTTTGTGAAATAAATATTTCTATCCTACCATAGCATGTATGTCAAACACTATCATAGAGACCAATGTTTAACAAGGACAAAAGCAGGTAATCCATTGCATGTAATAGAGATAACTCTGCTGGAACTAGACAGGGGTAAGAGTTATCTAGTCACGCCAGACACATTTTCCGTTAAATGTACCACATGAAAAAATAATCATGAAAATACAACTATGATCTAGATATGAATTAACATAATCTCACATATTGCCATGAGGCTCAAACTTTTTACCATAACAGATAGTACCAATCACAGCTAGTCTTGTTGTTTATTTCTAAATACAATGTCCCCTAACGCTTAAGCTACGCCCACCTAAAGGTTGTATAATTGGTACCGTCATACCACGAGGACGAACCTGGAAATCACCAGAAAGAACTATCTACCCACGAGGAGCTACATGCAAACTTTTCACATACGCACATTGGCTGTGCCCGAGACTCGAACCCACGCTGACAGTGGTGAGATGGCACTGATCCGTAATGGTGAGAGCGTTAAACCACTCGGCCACTTGGGGCTCCCCATATAAATTGTTATATTAACTCTAGCCAAATGGAATTTCCCTATTTAAACCAGGTTAGTAGGACAAGCTCGTTCTCAGAAGATGTCAATAATTCTAAGTAAAAACTTAACATACCGGTAATTTAAACTGAAATGCAGAGTTATTTCTATAAACGTTAGCCTGTCGTTTTCATTCGTGTAATGACCAGAAGTAGAAAAATATTTGTAGTATTATTTATGTCGAACTAACATGGACTATGGAACCTACCTAGCGGTGAGTAACTTTATTGTTTACACATAGCAAAGTAGGTCAGTCAAAACAGTCGCTTCGTTGCATAGGTCAAGTACCTTTTTCCACAAGCTACTACGTTAGGTACATCTGCGTAAGTTGAGACGAACGAAATAATTTGTATTTAACAAGTGGGTTTAAGAAAGATGCAATCGATGCTGATTCTTAGCAGCTTTCATATATGGTAAAGCACTTACCAAGTTGTTTTCGCTTTTTCGTTGAGATAACACTTAATATGTGAATGCGTACATACATGCATGCGTGCCTGCATACATACATGCATGCCTGCCTGCCTGCCTGCCTACCTACCTACCTACCTACCTACCTACCTACCTACCTACCTACCTACATACATACATACATACATACATACATACATACATACATACATTACCCATGTGATTCACAAATGTTCTTTATGAGAGATTGTTCTACTAATATAATAAATATCAGGTTTTCTCAATTATACACTTTGCGTTCAATACCGTTTAGATTAATATCATAGTTGTACATACACACGCATGCTCGAGCAAGTCTAGTCTGAGTTAATTTCATTTTGTTTAGGAGACATTACTTTTTTATGCAAGAAATCTAAGTTACTTTACTCGATATTAGTAAAGCGAATGTTAATTTACGGCGAGAAAGCAATCATAACATCAATATCTAACTCTTGATGTGTAACAGGGCATTTTACTTCTGCAGATTAAAATCATTGAACATGATAGAATGGAAACGTAATCGTATTCTCCTCGGTGTTATTATGTGAAATTAAAAGTGAAAATTATATTTAGGCTTTTGAAAGATAAGCAGTGTGCTATAGGTATTTATTGACATTGGTTACATTGTGACTACACTTAGAAATGGATATCAGTAAATATTATTTTCGATACATTCATTACTTCACACCATTATTATTTCTACATCACTTCGTCCCATCAACCCGCAATCTTTGGAGTTGTGTGGGTGATTATAACCATGTCATTTGTTTTACTGCAAAATCTGTATGCAATATGACAACCCTGTTACAAAGAAAATATATTCAAGTATAAAATATGTTTAACTCTGGTATGATGATTAGGCATGCCGGCATGCACTCACAGATTTAAATAATTCATGTACAATCTCGTCTTTTCATCAGAAATTTCTTATCGAACAATTGGTGCAAGCCAGTGTATTGAACATTCTAGATTCAAAGATTTCAGTTTAAAGTACACACCGGTGATTTCCGAGAACTGTAATCTTGATACAGTTACAAATATGTATATATGACGTTGCATTATTAGCCTGATAAAACTCTACCTACATTTAAAAGAAATACATTCAATTCCTATTATGGCAGAGTTTCGCTGAAAAAGCTCGCGTGTAAATCGGGAAGTGTTTCTTTTGTGCTCATGACTATCATGTAATTACAGTTAAATAAAATAAAAATAATACTCTTTCCAGTTGTCTACTACTTGTACATTAAACATGACAAGGTGAAGTAAATAATTTTACACATGAAATTCTTTAAGTTGTGGAGTAAGAATTGTAGTTTAGATGTCACTGTACTGGTTAAAGAAGAGCCCATACCATATGTTGCTCTTCGTGTATTATGTGTCAAACTATTCATTTGACATCTGTACTGATCGTATTGGAGGATAAAAATACTATCGACATCAAAATTTTCCAAGAACTGTGATATCAAGTACAAAATCAGAATAAAACGCAAGCCACAATCTTTCAAAGTGACTGTTTCTTCTTTTGCCGAGGAACTTACTGGACTAAAATGGTATTAGACGCTTCATATATCTCTTTTAATTTACAAAGTATTATCAAGGCTTATATATAGTTATAATTTGTCAGGAGGTAAGGAACAAGTCATGGAAACGAAGACATCAGTAGTCATTTTGGAAGATAAAGCTATAAATTATCACTACGTATATTGCAATAACGTCTCGATATTGCATGTTACAAAAATATATAGATTAATTTTGCTGAGTATTGAAATTCAGTGGCCTATGAATCTAATCAAAACTTTTATAAAAGGACATTACAGTTTAAAATATTTTGCACAAATCCCAACGAACTAAATAATCATTTAAACAGATTGTTTGGTTTTCGGTAAATTGTTTACTGATGACATTTTTAAAATCATTTTGTGTAGCGATTATTCTTGACTAAGATGGATTGAATAAACTGACAAACTGGACTAGCTTGATGAAATAGCGAGTTACGTTTGTTTGATTCTTTGATTCTAATTTTTAACGTAGCTTTAACAATTTTTCAGTAATATCGCAATGATGTCTGCAGTGAGGTAGTTTATAGTGGCAACCCAGTCACATTATCCTGACACCAGGCCGACCATTCCTAACACTAACCTCTTAATGCTGAGAGCCAAGCGATGCAGCTGTTAGTACCATTTAGTCTTTGGTATGACTCGGCCGGGGATCCAACCCACGACGGACGTTCTAACCACTAGGCCACCGGAGCGGTCACGAATTACGTTTGCGATAGGTGTATCTTGACATGCTTTCAAACAAAATGACATGGATTAGTTAACAATTAAATGTCAGTTTGTTTTTGGTTTTGGAACAAACAGTTTTCTAAATGACACAGTTGTATATGTTAGGGCTTAGACGTATATTATTCACTTATAATATTTTTTTAGAAAACTAGATAATAAGACATATTACTTACAAGCATATGCTAAATTTGCATCTCATATAGTATACGTCAGTAGAATAAGTTACCATTATTAAGGTTGTACGTAACAAATGCCATTTACTTAGCATTTATGTATAGGTGCCATTATAAATCTCCGTAACATGTTTTAAAATGAGAATATTCATTATATTGCAACAGGAGCTGGATCACATTCATGCTGAAATAATAAAGGAGACACGACAAATTGACGATATGTCACAGGGACACACGGAACCGGGACACCCTAATATACAAGAATATGAAGATGACGATGCATTCTTAATTAAAAAGGAACAGGTTAATGATAAGCCTGTACAAAAATGCCATTACTCCGTGAATGAAAGCACAAATTATGATTATAGTGACAGTTCTGTAGATTCTGGCATCAGAAGCAAGGACGAGAATCAATGTCTGTCAGAAAGGGAAATAACAAACGAAAATTCCACCTTGACTAAAGGACTGAGCACAGAGCATGGCATTCGACAAACAATCATTCGGAATGATACTGGAACGACAATTAGGCGTAGATGTCATACAATATGCAAGAAACTGCATTTAAGTCGTATTTGCCTGTCAGTTTCAATTGTAGGTAACATTGTGCTCGTAATAGTCGTGCTACTTCTAGCTACAAGACTTGGAGTAACTATGGAGGCAGAGGACATAAAGTGTCCTTTACAACAATTACTGAAGGATAGTGTACACGAGTCGTTGTGTGTACCTTGCGATTATCTGGGGTCACACGTGACGGCAGAAGACACACTATTTAATACAATTTCGTCTTGTGGAAATAAGTTTTGCTGCGTTAGAAATGCTGCTCTCCAGAAACTTGTCCTTCTGGTACGTTAGCCTCTTCACCACCTCTCTCTCTCTCTCTCTCTCTCTCTCTCTCTCTCTCTCTCTCTCTCTCTCTCAACACAAGACACAATAAAAACATGAATTGACACAAAAAATAAACAAAGGTATGGAAGAGGCTAGTAATTTGTTTGGCTGTTTTTTTTCCTATTATTATTATCAATTAACTGTAAACTTTATTCGAACTTGTTAACTCTTGAGAACTCTGACGTCATATCTGAGCAAAATTTATAAGGTAGACTAGTTTATAATCTTCGTCTTTTACATATAATTTGCACTTTTACTAATTACTGGTGATTATGCTATTTTTTGTTGTTGTTGCCAAAATGTATGATGACATATATTAATGATTCGCATGTATATTGCTTTATTTACAGATGATACAAGAAGGATATACAAGAGAAGGTAATTTACGGTACCTGGTGATCGTTTCACACTTACATACATACCTTAATCATATAAAATGATACATCAAAAGAGAACACAATATATGTTGCTATATATATATATATATATATATATATATATATATATATATATATATAATGTAATAGAATGCATACATTATATATTTGTCTCTAAATATTAAATAGATTGTCTTTACACCATAATCAGATTAATAAATAATTAAGAATACTGTCTGCATAATAGTTACTTTTAAATTGCAACAACAAATATTCTTTGCTAAGCATCCTGCCTGCAGAATAGTTACTTTTTATATTGCAACACGAAATATTCTTTTCTAAGTATATGAAGTCGACTTATTTGATATTAAACAAATTAAAATATGCATATAAATATAATAATTTCTGAAACAACCGAAAGTCGTTGCAACAAGTAACGTTCTTTGATTTGTTGCGAGTGAATATAAACATGAAGACACATGTAAAATATATTAATTATTAGATATGCAGTATTATTATTATTATTATTATTATTATTTGCAAATTACAGTTACCACTGAGCGCCTTGCTTCAAAAAACCACGGTGATGTAAATAAAAGTCTGGAGACGCGTTCCAGGCAAATAGCAGCTCACCTGTATGCAAATGTCACGTCATTGCCAGGTGAGATTACTAAAAGCCATCAGATTCACTAATGTGTAATTGAAAAATCTCGCGATTGGTTTTAATTAAGAGCTAGGGTTTTCTGATTGTTACCCAAAATCTAGCATTAATACATATAAATGAATATATTTCAGTAAGTGTTTTGACAATTATGTTTCTCAAATCATATTGTAATGCTAAACGTCATATATGTGTACAGTGAATGTTAATGGACATACTTGGAGTCAGAGACAAGAGTAATTACGTCATCGAGTCTGCTTCGAAGGTCCATTTTACTCTTTCGATATGTTTAGCATACTCCTCCTATTGCTTTCGTACATGATAATTGTTTGGCATCGCACTTGCCATGTAACAACCATCACAGTTCAAGGTATCATACGACAAATTTAAAACAACGTAATTTATCGAAGGTATTACAGCTATAATACCGTAATGTCTACTTGATTCTAATCGAACATGAAATTGCTCCTAAAGCTGTTAAACTATCACAATAGTGTTGTGTATGTATATATTATGATGTGTTTAACAACTTTTTTTCTTTATAATGTCTTCTTCTTGAAGCATTCTATTTCTTCTTTTTCTTATTTTAAAAACAAATAGTATTATTAGTATTATTATCATTATTAATTATATTATTATTATTATTATTATTATTATTAATACTACTACTACTAATAATAATAATAATGATATTATTATTATTATTATTATTATTATTATTATTATTATTATTTCAGATAAACTGACATGGCAGACTGAGGATGGATTTGGGTCCGCATTCATGCTGGGAATAACCCTGACACCCGAGTCCAGACTAGAGGTACCAGAAGCTGGATTTTATTTTATCTATTCTGCAGTTACGTTTAAATGCCAACTGGGATCAAGGCCTCTTACCCATATGATAAATCGACAACACAGAGGTCGTCCCAATGCGGGTGTGCAACAGCTTTTGTTGAGTAAGACCAGTGTGTGCGGACCTGATGGGTTCTACACCAGCTTTCTAGCGAGTGTGTTAAAACTGACTAGCAAGGACGAATTGTCAGTTAATCTGACAGACATTTCACTTTCGTATGTGTATAGAGCCACGCCTTCTAATTACTTTGGTATTTATTTATTGTAAAATGATGTATATGGTTTCCTTTTCCCCTTAACTGATGGTGGGTGGAGGTCATGCATTGCCCTCATGTGTATGTTTGATTTGTGTCTTTTGCCAGAAACTGTAATTAAAGGTTTCATCGATTCTTGCATTAATATGCAATGTAGGCACTTAATGTGTAAGAAGATTTTAAAATAAAACAAAAAGGGAACAGGTATGTATTTGCGAAATTAGGAATAGATGTAATTTAGTCACTTGAAACTTTGAGGATAGCGGGTTTATACTTACGATGCACATATTTTGTCGTCTTATGAAAAATGGTCTCCCTACAAGCAGGTCATTTGCTTATTTGTAATATATTGCTGGTAATACTACATGCAGAAAGGTTCCCAACTGTTACTTTCTTAGCTTCGAAAGCTGAAACGTTACTTCAGTTTGAAAACAAAGCAATAAACCCTTACAAAAATCGTCATAAAGTGGTTTTGTTCCTCAGGTTTAGCGATTCTTCAAGATCCAATAATAAGACGTATTTAAAAATGAAACAAGCTTTGGTACTGCAAGTTACAGTCACGATACTTTCCAGATCAGAGATCTAATTTTAAATCAATCATTTGTATCTCGCATTAGATGTCCACTTACTCACTCGTGTAATACACACATGCACTGACACACTGCATTACAACTCCTCTTTCTTCTTGGTGCACGTGTAACATTTTGGAATGGGCATCGTAGTACATGCCGTCTGGATATGGAGTTAAAGAATCTATCATTGTATCTACACGAATATTTTTTTGGAGGCAAGTTATGCTTTTAGCTGAGCTTTTTGAACCCTCCATCAGTACTTGTTTACCTGTAATATAAAAGAACAAATTGAGGGGATACATATTGACGAATATTAACTACTACACCATCATCACAAAGTTGGTAATTATGATTCCCGTTTTAGAATACATTGTCTATGGTTTCTAAGTCATCATGCTCGTTGATTGCATATTATATTACCACTACACCGGAATTAAAGGAGCCGTACGGCCTACATTCATAATTTAATCACGTGGATTAAGAGTTTGTGTTCATAATTCAATAATGAACCTGCGTCTGATGATAGTTAGTAGCTTAGTTTTACAACAAAGATACCTTCGTGACCTTAGCTTCATATTTCACTGACGTTTTTAATTTAATATAAACGGACTCTCTTTGAAACATTTACATAGAAATGAAAAGACTGGTTATCAGTGTGATAAGATTCAACCGTACGTTTTCAGTCTAATTGACCGAAGTCTAGAAATCAGGTAATAAATAAGTAGGGACCAATATAAGTGGAATGTGGGAAAAAAGTGTTGTGGGGCATATGTATTTGAAATCTAATACAACCGTGACTCCTCACTTCCCTATCGTAAAATTAGGTTACTTCCGTACTTAAAGACTTGTTAATACCTAGAAGCTCTGCAAGATTGTAACGAACTGATGTTAAACGCTTTACTTTAGTGTGTGTGTGTGTGTGTGTGTGTGTGTGTGTGTGTGTGTGTGTGTGATATCAGTAATATCGCTACGATGTCCGTAATGTGACAGTTTATAGTGATGTCTAGCACTCGGGCATCATGCGGCAGACATGCAACTTGATGCACTCCCCAGTCACAATATCCTGACACCAGGCCGACCAGTTCTAACACTAACATCTTAATTCTGTCTAAGTCTTTTGTATTACTTGGCCGGGGCTCGAACCAACGACCTCCTGTTTCTGAGGTGGATACTCTAGGAGTCACGGTACTAATTCATCTAGTAAACAAATGGAAACACCATCATATTAAAAATTAAATGACTTAACATTTTTGGGTGATAATGATCAGACCTATATTTCTCCATGCACAATTATCCTTGGTGTAAGCGTCTGTGTGGAGAACACCACATGAGCCGCAGCATATTTTTAAATCAACATGTGTATTAAGCACATTTTATTGATTCTGCAACAAATAAATCAGGTGTAACTTTCATTTTGTGAGTACTTCTAAGTTAAGCCTGTAAATATACTAAACTTGCATCAATATAATATTGTGTATATTTAAAAAACGTTAAAGATAGGATAAGCTCTCAGAAGATATTTTTACCAAAAATTTACTTTTCATTGTTAACCATTTATTTACCACCAAATTCTTATATACTCTATTATTGATGCCTCCATTTCTAGACTGGTTCACAGTTCTTCCGTATAATTAGTACCGTGTGTCCTCTAACCACAAATCTACTGGGGCAAACTCTGTACTTTAGATGAAACTGCTGGAAGAAATATTAATTAGAAATAAAGAATGGTAGTTTTAATTGTAACCACGGCCATTCGAAGGAATTGAACATGTGAGAAGTAGATAACAATAATTTTAAAATAGCCACCATGATGGCTATACTGAGTCTTGATAATTGTCGTCAAGAACGAACTAGATACCATCAGAACTCCTCTTATCAAAGACTCATATCAAAATGAAACTGCATTTTAGAAGAGTAGAGAAACACGATTTTCAAGATCGCAATAAACTCGATGTGAGATCAGCACAATCTTTATTTAGGAAAATATTACTAAAACTTGAAGTGATGCTTCATTAAAACGTAGTGATAACAAGATTATCATGCTTGTCATTGTGTTAAATATAGTAGACATTAGATAGGCACCATTTTCATTTATAACACACAATGTTACAGTGGCGGCACGCCCATGCGGAAAATGACCATCCATTCTGACGAAGTTGCGATAATACAGTTTTAAATATTGTATTGGCTATTGATCGGCTCCATTTTCATTTAGAATCAAGCAGACAGCACTAAATAGTATTTAATAAAAGTCCCATTTTTATATGATCGTTTATTCGGGATTAGTAGCGATATCAATATTTTTAAAATGACTTCTGCAGCCGCCATATTAAATCTTCGAGAAGCACCATTTTCCTCTAGGACTAACTAGACCATGGGATGAATACGTTTGTAGGATTCAAGGCAACTGAATCTCCCGCCTTCTCCACGGTCTATTCCTTTTTCTCCTGTACATGAGTCCCCCATTATCTTCCTTCTTTTCTTCCTTATCCCAAACAAGCAGCAGGGTAGTTCTTTTTCCTGCCGCTCGGAGGCTCCAATTATTCGCCTCTTTAAGTCCAAGGCCAATGATAGCCTTTATGGCTGGTCAGATCTCTGACTGAACCCCGATTTATGTTACGTGCGACGTTATAGTTTTAAACTTTGTAATAAAAAAAGAAAATAAACCAGCAATTTATGCCAAATTCAGAAAATAATTTATTTGCGTATAATTCATAGTGAAGTTCGAAAGACACAGTATTATAAACTAAATTTCAATTATTCCTAAATTCCCTATCACAAGGACTAGAATATTCCTCTACACATCATATCCATGGCAAGGACAGCATCGTCTAGGATTAGAACCTGAAAATCCTGAAAATCTATTCAAATTGGATATGCTATTTCTAACATGTAAAACTAGCTAATAATAGAAATATGTTCTTATTAAATTGTATTCATAATAGAAACGACAATTCTGTGTAACACATACAGGAAGGGTGTCAAATTTGTGTGCGGTAAAAAAACAGCAAATATAGAGCCCTTGACAGGAAATAATCCCTGCTCCTTGTAGTTTACATTAGAATGGAGTCAGAATTAGCTACGAACAACAGATTTATACATCGGTTGATTGCAAGATAGTTGATACTTAAAGCTGCAGCCCTGTCTGCTGAAAATCTTCTACTTATATTTTTTGGAGACAAACTTTAGTAATTTCAAGTGATACAGTTCACTATACACTTCGCTACATAAGTATTTTCTTCCTTCAGTCTCTCTGTGTATATTTATGTGTGGAATGAGAGAGAGAGAGAGAGAGAGAGAGAGAGAGAGAGAGAGAGAGAGAGAGTACATTCATAAGAACGTCTTTCTTATAGCGATACAGATTGACATACTGGTCGTATTTGACATGCATATCTGATACACAGAGCACAGAGGATATCTACGCTTGTTTTAGTAAATAACAGGAAATACTTCACGAACGAAGTGGGGAGCACGGTATTGTCACGAGTGTAAAGTGACGACTGACAATACGAAATGTTTAAACCTCACGAGTGAAATATTTTCTTATATCTACCTTAGAAAACGTAGATTTTCTTTTTCATTATACACTTTGAAAAGCAAAAATGGTCGACTTACGTGGATTTTTCTCCATTCTGGCCAGTGCGATTAACCTCTGCTCTACATTGATAAAAGGAAATTCCGACATTTACAATAATTCTTAGAGCTGGGTACCACATTATATTTTGTAGCGCGTTATTTCTGAACATACCGTTCTACGTAACACGGCATTTCACAATTATATTAGGGACCAACAATTGAATGGTCTGATGAAGGGCATGGCTCCAATTTATAGCCAAATAACACTATATTATATCCATTATAGTTTTTAATTATCTTGAGCTAAAAAAAAACACAATTTTTAGGACAAAATGAAATGCCTTTCAAGCTAAAGGATCAGTACATGATCTTGTCTATTCTTTTAAATTCAGCGCAGACACTTATTTCTGCACACACCGATGTACATTGTTTAAAACTCTTACCGGAATTTCTCGCTGTTTTTACGTAACAGTCTGCTGACGGTTAGACATTCCAATATTATGTTATAACTATTGCCATTTGTTTTATCAGTACAACGTTGACTGTTAAAGAATGCATATCATCCAAAAACTATTTGTAGGGAACCAACCTGTGATATTATTTTTCTACTCGTATTTATGCATGGCAATTCACTATTTTTAGATTGATCTTTATTTTTATCACCTGTACTAGACAAATATGCTCATGCATGTCAGGGTTATACAACGTGCGGTCCGCAATCTATGTCTTGCATGAATATTTATGATTTTATTATTACGAACTGCGGTCCGTTCTGGCCCATATAAACATCTGAGCTGTGGACGAATTCGCTACCTTATTCAAGGTAGTATATACTTAGTAACTCAAAATAAATTTATTCGATTGTCATACCTTATAAGGATAGATTATAAATACCACGGTTGAGAAATGTCGATTGGAAGTATCTGAAATCACGAAATAAAATGACTTGTTTTGTAATTTGAGAAGAAAAAGAAATCGTTATCAACTTGTGTTCGTTCAAGTCCAGCCAAATGGAATTACCCAATTTGTAACTATATTTGTGGACTAACACTATTCTACGAAATGACAGTATATTAACTTCCTAGTAAATGGATCATATGTAAGTTTCAAGATGCCCCAACCCTTTTCATTCATGTACATAATCAGATGCAGAGACATGTTTTTAAATATTAACGTGCATCAAACTGGTACTAACCTTACGTAAATAAATGAACAGTGAGTAACTTGTATTTACATTTTGCAAAGTAGGTCAGCCATAATACTCGCTTAGTTGGATCGGTTATATACGTCTGAAATAGCCTAACCCAACTTGTGTTCATGGTCATTTGCGGAAGGGGTGGGGTTAGGCAAAGCAACATATAGACTAACATATTCATCAATAAAAAATACTGAATACACACACACAGAGACACATATATACATACATGCGTGCGTGCGTGCATACATACATTTGGAAATCCACACATTTTAGTCGTTTATGAGACATTGCTGGAATACTACAGTGTCAGTTTTTCAATTAAAGCATCTGTAATCTGTGTACATTTGCTTTTCGAAGAAAATATGGGAACTGTTTGATTATGCTCGTGCACGAATTGCTTTTTCATAGACTAATTGTTAACGTCTTGTGAGAAGAAAATAACTTTCTGTCCAGCTATAGCATGTGTATAAGACCGTTATGGTGGCCTAGTAGTTAGAACTTCCGCCTCAGATGCGGGAGATCGTGGGTTCGAGCCTCGGCCGAGTCATACAAAATGGTAATAACAGCTGCCTCGCTTGTCTCTCAGCAGTAAGAGGTTAGTGTTAGGACTGGTCGGCCTGGTGTAAGGACATTGTGTCTGTGTGGGTCATCATGTTACACTCTAAACTTCCAAACTGCAGACATCGTAACGATATGACTGAAAACTTGTTAAACCTATGTAAAAAAATCCAAATCACACACACACATACACACACGTCATGTAAATTACACACTATCATAAAGAGCAGTATTACGTTGTTAATTTGTCAAGGTGAGAAAAAACTAAAGAGAGATAACACTACTAGATCTAGGAAGCGGTAAGAGTGATCTAGTCACTGTTTATACATTTACAATGATGTATTTGATCTAAATATGAATTTATATCATCTTACATGTATCCAAGAGTCAGCTATTTTTATTTTATTTTTAAAATAAAATCTTACATAAGCTACAACCCTTACACAATGTACCAAGCACAACTAGATTTCCCGACACATTAAATACCCCACCTACCCTCATCCCAAAAGGTACCCGCGCAATAGGTATCGTTATACCTGCAATGTGCATTTGTGAAGTCTAGCGTGGTTACTTATACCCTACACTGGCTATCGATTCGATACAGAATCAAACACACAATTTGTTCTCTGTGCTATGCTTCAATGACAGACTCCAGTCCAACATACCTGTCCAGCCTCACCTATGTGTACACACCAGCTAGATACTTACGCTCTTCTTCTGACAATCGTATATTCATTGTTCCATATGGACAACCTTCGTTTGCATACCAGGGCTCGGCAACGTGGAACGAATTGCCCATTGAAATTAGACACAAAGCCACAGTGGTCCCTTTTAAGCGTGCTCTTAAAACTCACCTGTTTCGACTGCAGGGACAAATTCAAAGACCTAATTGTGTTTTGTATCTTATATGTTTCCAGCATATTTTTATGTTTTCCAATTTCATTGTTTTTGTCATTTGTTTTTTTGTAGTGTAGTCATATCATTATAGATGGTGTAAACCGCTTAGAGCTTCGAAAGATTAGGCGCTATACAAAGTCTTCATTATTATTATTATTATTATTATTATTATTATTATTATTATTATTATTATTATTATTATTATATGTCATTACATATACGTCAACGTTCTTGGTTTGTATCATCAAATTATATGCAGTCTGGAACGTTTGATACTTTCCAGAGGAAGCGAGACAGGATTTTGAACAGCAGACAGTAACAAAATTTGAGACAAACTCATAGTTTACTTCCTGTAGTTTAATCGCAAGGCACTTAGTCTTTTTTTACGGCAGAATACCAATCTGCAACATCTGAATCATCGCCGTTCAGTACGCTTCTTTGCTATAGGGCGATTTACTATACAATTCTGATATAACCCTACGCCGACCTGATCAGAGGACATGTACATATGGTAACATTTGCAAAACAGTAGTAAACAATTGGCTCAATCACAGTTTTTAATATCATGACTTGGTGAATTTAATTTAATGAATGTCTTGATTGCATCTGCAGTTTGGCAGGAAACGTTAGTTATTATACCATCACCAGTTTGTAATATCACAATAGAAACGGACCGGAGTAAAGTAGATTGGGACACTGAAATTTTTTTTTAAGCTACGTTAAAAATCCAAATCACACACACATACACAAATATTGCGTGGTCTATACATCTTTAAGATACCATTTAAATGCATATAGGTTTTAAATATACAAGTACAAGGCAATGCAAAGCAGACCACAGTACACATATAATAAAAGTGTTAATACATCGTAATCATATAGCTATTAAATATATCATCCTTAGGGACAATAACCTAGCCAAAACCACGTGCAAGCGACACAAGCCACCATTTAGGGCAACCAAATGCTACAATCTTATCTCTAAGACAAGACCCTAAATAGGCAGCAGATTAAGGTAGCGTCATACTGACTTGTGTTTTTATATGTTGCAGTGACACATGAAACTCTTACGTCTTTGGTAAACGACGATGTATGGTGGTTTCCACAGCTTATTAATCAGTCTGTTTGAAATTATCTCATGTATGACTAGATCTTTAAAAGAAAATATTTCTGTATATCTAAAACAGGGACGGGATGTTGTGCTCATAGCTATGACCCTTTTCATTTCCCCCATGTTTATGAAATACGCTGATCTTATTTCAAGGGGCATATATGCACATCAAGTGCCTTTATCTGAAGGTCAAAGGTCATCTTTCGTTTCGCAGGTATATTTGCAACAACTTACATGAATGCGCTCACGATATACTCACAGATTAGAAATCTGGAAAGTAAAATCTTTTATATTCATCGTAAAGCTCGTATCGATTAGTGTGTATGAATATAGTGCATTGAACATCCTGAATTCAAGGACAGCAACCAATTATCGGCGAGTTCTAATAACTGTAATAAGTTCAGTAATAAAGATATAACGTTTTATACTTCTAGTTAACGCCTGTACCCGGGCACAACTGCACCTATTTCATGTGAAGTGCAGTTAGTTTCTTTTATGCTAGTCTCGATCTTTGTAATGGTCACATGATAAAGCGGGAAGTGTTTTTTTTTATTTGCCCTAACTGGCACATACTTTAGTCAAATCATATATAACTACTTGCAGTTTTGCGACTACTTTCACGTCAATCATGTCAAGGTAACCATCTGTTTCACGCAAATGATTATGTTAAATTGTTGCCTGGATCGTTCGTAATGCTAAAACAAAATATCATTGACTTTATCAGTAAAAAAATATTTTTTTCTACTATTTGGGGACCAGAAATTATTTTCACATAATTCACAGTTACTCCTGGAAAAAAATGTTCCTTTCCCGAGCCCTTCTTTTTCACGTTTCATTCCCCTTTTTTCATTTTCCTCCCCACCGTCATCATGATAACATGTCCTAAGGCACTGAATTACAAGGATATGATATAATTTTATTTTATTAAGGTAGGCATGATGAGACTGAAATGGGATTTAGTATAAATATAAGAATCTAGGTACGGTAATATCAACACATTTAACTAGGTCAAGTGTTTTCCAAAAAAGATATATGCCGTCGCGTTATTTTTATATGTGCATATCACATTTTATTTACTGAAATCCTGTATCGTAATGCTTTTGATACCTGCATGAAATGGTACTATAAATACATGTCCAAATTGTAGATCAAATTGCAAAACGTTCTTGTTAACAAGCTTTATGCAATGTCTTACTTTAGTGACGTACATAACAATGTATTTATACACCAATCGACATCCTATGGTCTACCTACGTACAAGAGTTGTTTAAAGCTTCAAAAGAGTAAAACATTTTAAACAGAGCCTGCAATAATACTGGCAGAACTATTCGCTTTTAGTTTTGAAAGCATAAATAACACTAGTATAGTTAATAACGCACATATACGTGAATAACTACATTAGCATATGTTTTTTTTTTAAACTGAGATTTCACGTCAGCGTCTCAAAATGTAGATAAAATAAAGAATTCGCTTTCATGCACGAATAATCTAAACATATTTTTCATTGATATACGGCTTTACTTAATTCATTCGGTAGATGCTGAAAAAGAGTGGCAATTGCAGATGTATTCCGCCATGTTCGCACCGATTCCTGAAGTAGACCAGTTTTATAAAGAAATGAACCTTATAGGAACCGTAGAGTACCACACGAAAAAATTCGTTGTTAAAATTTACAAAACTTATTGGTTTTCACTTTTTCTATTAAATCGTTAAAGACCATAGTCGTAACACCACACACACACACACACACACACACACACACACACTGTATTCCAATATTTCAGTCTACCTGGTTCCTATGTTATATTTCGGATAGAGGATAATGGGGTTATCATACACGTACGCACACACACACAGACACACACACACATATATGATGACGATAATGTTGTTGTTAGTGGTGGTGATGATGATGTTGTTGTTAGTGGTGGTGGTGATGATGATGTTGTTAGTGGTGGTGATGATGATGATGATGATAATGTTGTTGGTGTTGGTGATGATGATAATCTTGTTAGTGGTGGTGATGATGATGTGCATCTCTGGTAGTGTGACACACCTTTTCAACAAAGATGCATTCGTGACCTTCAATTTCTCTTTTACTGGTTTTGCATTTAGCCCATGACCACATATGTTTCTGGCATTCTATGCGCATACTATGCTTTCTAGAAATATGAACGTTGATGAAGGTATACACCACGATAAGTAAAATCAGGTATCTGTAGTCAATATTTAACGCTTCAGACTCCTTGTTTCAATGTTTGTATTTCATGTTAATTTTATGGGTTCTATTGATATCGTTATGTATATATAATTTAAATTTTGTGCTTGACCTTTATCCTTAATTGAGGATAGAGAGTTTAGACCTACCTGATATTGTGATGTTTTTATAATATAAATACGTTGCTTACATATATCTGAATTCAATATCTAGCCTTATTTACAAACTAAAAATGTTCTTAAGAGACCTTCTGACCTATATACTGGTCATTGTAGTATGTCTTAGGTTATTATATAAGGTAAAGAAAACTATTCATTGCTATCTTAATTTCAGTCTGCGAAATTATTTACTGTTCTTTCAAATATAATTTGAGAGGAATCATTTAGTCATTTTTCATTGGAATTGCAAGGTACTGATTAACTTTAAGAACTAAGAAACTACTTTGAGACTGGTGATGCTTCAATCCAAGACATTCTGGATATATCATCGCAGTACATTCAAGGATATGTACGGTACAGCTGTATAGTAAAATCATTTGCTTCATCAAAGCATTCAAGACTATTGGAATTAATTCGGAACACTATACATTTGGACTTGTGAAATAACATTTAGGATTATTTTGAATTTATTTCACAATACACTTAGTTACGCTTAAATAGTCGCTTTTATAATCTTAGATTATAAACTATTTTTAATGTTACTAAACGTGTTGCTTTCGCTTCTTTCTATTACTTAGTTTAAACCACCGAGTCGCAACAATGTTTGAATCATAAAACTGTATTTTTGGATTAGTGATTAATTCATTAGTGAAACCCCATTTCAATTAAAAAAGATAACTGTCCTACAATGTGTGGTTTATTAACATGGTCCACTAATTTGTATTTAATTCATAATCGACTTAACCTTTCCATACGTTTTTCTGTCTTCCCTACACAAGAGGTCCTTTATGATCAGTGGAATTGTTTTAAGACATAAATCTGCTTATTAAATAGCAGACACTCCATATTAACGACAATTTATTGTATATTATGATAGGTTACCCATAACATTTTACTGTATATTGTACAAGACAAGGAATACAACTGATTTACGTGAGTGGACTTATGCTTTCATGTCTCGGTTGTTGTCAGGAATCAAATTAATTGTTTATGCCTAACTATTCTTCTAAGACTAACTGTTCTAAATCTGTGACTTTTACTCGGTAATATCTCGCACCTAGGGGAGGACAACGATAATAACTTCTGAAACATGTTTTGAAAAGTAAGAAAACAAAATTAATCTGGTTTCTCTGTTTCGTTGTCTGAGAATTACTCCCAACTATCTACCACATATACTGGACGTTTCAGAGATTAAAGTGTCTTACAACGAGCGTTATCAGGAAGCTGTCCATTTTATGGATGGCATCCTGAAGAAAAAAAAACACCAAAAGGCCGTGAAGGCAAATTAGTTTACATGAGTCTCTGCCCAAGCAAATCAGGTATGAATTGCTTGTTTACAAATAGATACGCAATTGATCTTCAGGTGTCCGCCTGAGTCAACTATTCTGGAAGGTTAAACTCTAAAACGGGTCTATCCAGTTTATATGTGCCCGCGGAACATATACATTGATTGACTCAATCTTGTCTTTAAACATAAACGCAGAGCAAACAGTGCTGTTAAACTATACTTATTGATAGAAATAATCCCAGTTATAAAATGGTGTCGAGTACAGCAGGTACGACAGGTATTCGTTTCAACACTTTTAAAAAAAAAGTAAACTTTCTGAGTTGAAACCAATTTCCGTTATAGGGAACTAGATGATGACAGTTATGTGGTAGCTAGAAACGATCCACCGTATGTTTATGAGCAAGGTAAGGCTATCTAACTCTTGCTCATTCACATTTGCATACTGTCCATGCATATTATGGGTGGGTGATTTAGTTGTCTGTTATCTTTTATTAACCTCGAAACGCCTCTTTACATTGTCAGAATTCGTAAATTCTTCTATTTCCATGTTAAAGATGGGCAAACTAATGTATGAAACATTAAACACCTAACATTGCAGCTTTATATTAATCAAATATTTACATTATTTTAAAAATTCACATGAACAAAGTGAAACTTGGAATTATTCTCAAATATTTCGTACATTTATTTATACAGCTTACCTATTTTTACTTTCATTAGTCTACCGAAGTGCTGAGCAATCTTGGTGGAATTCATCCAGCTCTTTTCAAAAAATGCCTCATTACCTTCCAATGCAATGTGAGTCATTCCAAACAGAATAAATAAAGCCGTATGATTCATAGTTCTCATGTCAAGGCTCAGCGGGCGAAGAAAACAAGCAACAAAGAAAAAACCCCAAAACAAATTGGGACTTAAGTCGAATGTATAATTTGTTTCCAGATTTAATCCAAAGCGGTAGCGATTGTCAGTTTAAAATGTGTGTGCTATCGTTATCACGATGCATGACATTATATTGGCCAAGACCGATATATGATAATGGATAGGACAAGACAGGTAATAACTGACAGAATATATGGACAAAACCAGTAATAACTAACAAGTCATTAGACAAAAGTGATATTAGCAGACAGTACATGGAACAAGACCAATAGCTGATAGTATTTTGGATAAGACCGATATCTTGTGGTACATTAGACGAGAAAGTAAATATTTGACATAATATTTGAACAAGTAACTGACAGTACCTTGGACGAGTCCTATAGCTGACAATACGCCGAAAAGACCTGTTAAAACTGACAGGACGTTGCACAAGACGAATATATCCAGCATGAGGAAATCCGAGTGCACGAGACGTTTTAATTATTTTTTTTTATTATGATTATATAATAAACTGTTATTACTGTAATTGGCACGTTATCCTAAAGCAACCGGGAGAGGAACCAAATTACAATGATTTTTTAGAGTATTATCAGTAAATTAAAATCAAATTTTGGGTTCAATTTACTTGGAGTCATTTCATAAATGTTATCTTTCACGTAAAGTACTATCGTCCACAATTTTTGACAGCTTACCTTCCTTAAATAAGAGTTATATAGTATTTTCAAAATGTTTGTAGTACACGATTACAGCCTAAATATAATAACTGATATTTGAAATTGAAAGATATCAGATTGCACAATATAGCCAGAGTCTGCTTTAAAGATTTCTTGACCAAAAGATAAAGGTACATACTAAGTACAAGTAGTTACATACTATATAACCGTGATGTTGCATTATATTTTCCACTAAACATACTACAGGCAATAAAATTGGCATAAATTGATATAAAATGTGTTGTGGAAACGACTGAGAAGTGACCTACTATCAACTTGCAGGTGATATCAGATAAAATGTTATTTTCGGATATGACTAATGAAATTAAAATATGAAACATTTGTTTATTCTTTACTGTCAGTTTTTAGAACTAATTAAAGCCACAAAGACGCCGTTATGTGCAAAAAGTGCTAAATGCCTAATCATCTAAATAACACTGAATTTTGAAAGATATTGATCTTAAATATCGTTGGGTTTCATTAAAACCAGATAATATCGACGTTTCATCACAATATCAGTGTAATTGCTTCATCGATATGAGAAATCCTGACATTTTTCTCGTCTGTACGTATTAAAAGATACTGATAGATGAAGTTTTTGAATCAGCTAATTGCAGTCGAAAACTGGAACACGAGATTTGATGAGGTCCATTTTGTAAACTTAAGAACCGAACACCATGCTATGTCTGATACGGTAGATGATCCTCATGAGATACGAAAATCTCATTTTGCATTTGTCTGGATGCAGAACTTGGCCAAACATTTACGCGTGTTTGTTTAAGGCATAGATGATGCGTATTATTTTTTTTTACCGGTCCGTTTTTTATGCTTACCAAGTAATGTGAAAATCCAAAATCTTTAACCCATGGTAGGCCTTCAAAACGTTCCAGCGCCGCAGATGATCACCAATATTCACCCAAGCCTTATTTGTTTAACTATTACATTCCTCTTACTTCTCATGTATAATTAAAAGAGCTGACATGTCTCTTCATTCCCTCTCGAATCCATTTGTTCTCCACGTATGAATGTTGTCACACACGGAATTTGTCAAATGTATCACTTCGCTTCTTTTTCAGCACTCCCGAGAAGAAAAGAAACGGAATTACGAGCGACCTTGGTGACTGAATTTAAGGGGTGGCACGTCCTAATTCTAAAACGGAATATTCGAAAGTCGTTTAAAACGTAACATCTTGTTTATATCAAAGTAAAGTTAAATCAAATAATTTTTAAACAAAGCATTTCCTGTATTCTGACCTGAAATTTGTCAGAAAAAGGATGTAATGGAGCTGTAAGTCAGTACATAAATCATATAACAAGACTATTAATTACTGATTGAAAGATAATATTATTGCGTCACATTTTGAAGTACAAAGTTTATTCATAAAGGAGTCAGAGGATTGGAAAGAAATGTGTCTGAATTTATTTTTTATATTTGTTGCAGACAATTGCAGAGACAACCCTCTATGAACGCCAGGATTATCCTATTCACTTTTACAGCATGGTTGTATGATACTTCAACTGGTATCAATCGAGTCTTTTGTTACACATCGATGACGATATCATATACATATTGATGACGATATCATACACACATCGATGACGATATCATATACATATCGATGAGGATATCATGCACACATCGATGACGATATCATATTTAGACATACAATGATCAATACTATTAGACATGCCATTGAATTACCTATGTGCATTTAGCTATTTGCAATTCAATTAGCCATACCAGCTATTTAGCTATGAGCAATTATGTGGAATTAGCTTTGTGTAATATAGTTAGCCATCTCAAGTAATTAGTTTTAAGCGACTACGTACAATTAGCCTTGTGTAATACAATTAGCCATGGAAGCTATTTAGCTATGAGCAACTATGTGGAATTATCTTTGTGTAATATAATTAACCATGTCAACTAATTAGCTATTAGGAGCTATGTGCAATTAGCTTTGTGTAGTACAATTAGCCATTGGAGCTATTTAGCTTTGAGCAACTAGGTCCAATTAGTTTTGTGTAATGTAATTAGCTATAACATATATTTAGCTATGAGCAACAATACAATTAGCCGTCTCGCCTAATTAGCTATTAGCAGCTATGTACAATTTGCCTTGTGCAATAAAACTAGCCATGTAGCTAATTAGTTATTAGAACCTATGTGGAATTAGCTTTATTTAATACAATTAACCATGCCACCTAATTATCTATTATAAGTTATGTTCAATTAGCTTTGTGTAATACAACTAGCCATGTTAGCTAATTAGCTATTATAGGCTATATGCAATTAGTTTTGTATAACACAATTAGCCATATCAACTAATTAGCTACTAGCAATGGCGTAGCTAGGGGAGTGCAGGGGGTGCAAGTTGCACCAGGCTCCGTCTTAGGGGGCGCCGGAAAAAGAATAATCCACTAACTGTTGGTAACATTTGTTGTGGTTGTTGCAGTTAACATGTATTAGCCTTAAACTGCCTTTATATGATGACTTTATTATTATGTTGTAATCAGTATTGACAACTGTATTCCTATGTGACACTGGGGGCGTAAAATTTATACCTTGTCCCCGAGCGACAAATACTCTCCACTACGCATTGGGGGTGGGGTGGAGACGAAATATATGAACCTTGCACCGGGTGCCTATCACCCTCTCTACGCCACTGGCTACTAGTATCTATGCACAATTTGCTATGTGCATTACAATTAATCACGTCAGTCTCGTAAGAACGTAAAGATAAATGGTAATTTCATATGTTTTAAATTCCTTACACAACGATATCTACTTTCGAGAGTTAGTCATTCGACAATGACTATACTTTCATATATCATGGTGAGGTAATTTTAATGAATCTAAAATTTTAAATGCAATTATTTAAAAACGCCGGTTAAATTTGTATTGAATCACTAGAAATGGGGTTATATGATTTTCAGGTAGTCCGATTAAGTGGAAATATAATGTACTTTTGGTTTCACATAACGCTACAGATATAAAGCATACCGGCTGATAGTCTTTTATTAATTATCAGGCATAGCACGAAAAGTTATTAGGATGGAATTATTTTGGTACGAATACTGTCATGCTGTGCATTGGATACGATGACAGCACGCCCTTGCATTTTCTTCGTTGGTAATTATTACTTTACTTTGTTTCTACTACTTACAACTCTGCTGTGATATTTTTAATTGACATTGAAACACGTATCTAGAGTGTGAAAGGTTTGAGCTGAGATTAGAGTTTAATATCAACATGGCAGTGATATCCAGTGTACAGGAGACACGACATTTATTTTCATCTAATTTAGTAGAAATCGTATCTCAGCTTTACACTGTCCATATGTTAAAGACATTCGGAATTTAAACGAAACTTAGCTATAAAAAAGTTGAAATAGATTTGATTGATAAAAATAGTGGCTGACAAAGAGAAAATAGCTAAAATAGCTACATATTTCAAACGATGTGATTGACCATAAGCTATAAATTAACTTCTAAATGTAAAAACTGTATTTTACAAGATCGAGCGCATAAAGCAGGTGAGGTCCTGTGGAACATATAATAAAACTATGAATATAGTCGGAAATATCTTGTTAGTTGAAATTACTTCGTGGATTGCAAAACTTACGTCACTTCTGTTATGCTCTTTCCTTTTCTTCAACGAAATTAGTATCAGAGTAAGTGATCAGAGGATCACGGCTGATAATTGGTAAAAAAAATTACTCGGTTAACTTATGACTTACATCACTAGTGGTTTAGTTATTGTATACTGTAGATGGTAGATGGCGAGACTGGCGGATTAACTGGGGCATTAAGAACTATACAATTGGGGAAAAAGTCGTGTTTGACGTTTAAATGTCTTGAACTTTGATCGAGGTTTGCAATAAATTTAGGGGAATTAAACCAAAGAAAGACTACACATACCTTCTTACATACTTAACAACGTATCTATTTAACATGTAAATCATGTTATTGCTTGCTATAATCATGAGTGCTCTCAGCACTGCTAGTATCTGGGTCACGTCCTTGATTCATTTCTTGCAAAACACAAATATGTTTCCAGGAACACAAACTGAAAGTAAACCAGAACTATAACTGCAACTAAAAGGTCACTCTCTCAAGATATGCGTATTTCATCTCATATTGTTGCCAATGCATACTCGCATAGGCATTTATTCTTACTCTGGTTTTCATTACTTTCGTTTTAGCCTCTTTCTATAATGGTACGTGAATGACCATAAGCAAGAAACTCTAAAATGACGATCACGTCACAAATATGAAACACATAATACTTCGAAATCTTATAAATGCTAAATAGACCTGTAACTTTTTGTTATAGTTACATCAACTTTGCTGTCTGCATCGAGATCGTGAGTTTCATTTCCATATTTCTTTTCACACAAGCGACGTTGAGGGCATAAGACAATGGTATTAATCAAAATATATAAAAGTCTTATATATTCTACAAATGGCGAATAACAGTCCTTTCATGTTTGCCAGGGATTGATTAAGATCAATGAATAAACCAACTACGAACAGTGCCAAAATAGTATATAACTAAGCTAAGAGCTTTCGACTCTACATAACATATACATCGGTTATTTTATGTAAATTTATGTACTTGAAAATTAAATCCCATATATTTCATTATAATATGCTGTTGGGTGACTAATAAGCAAATATAGAAAATTATTGAAAAGAAAACGTGTCGGCTGCATAAAGATATTTTTTATTTGTGAATGGTTGTCTTTTTCTAGTCTTCTTGGTTTAAACCTGTTGCTTCTAATGAACATCCTTGATATTATTTGTGCTATGGATCATCAATTTCTAGGTCAATATAAAATATCTTCCAGCATCCGTAGAAAGTCATATCCACGTAAAGTTTTGCAAACACAACGGTTATTATGTTTTATTTGCTTGTCTTGTCTATGTTTTGTATTTGCCGTTGAACAAGACTCCTTTACAGTTGAAAGTGCTTAGGCTAGATATCAGTTTTGCTCTCAGGTAGCGAAAGAAAACAAAACACGCATAACACATTTGGTCAGTTTTAAAAGATCATATATTTGTATATCATAACATGGTATTGGCTATTATGGTTTGCATTAAATAAACAGCATGAAGAGGTTTGAAAATTTCATATGAAGCTTAAGAGCCTAATCCAAGGCAAACCGTTTCCTTTTCATTGGCTTGGAAGAATAGTTAGGACTGAGCTATTCATATGCCAGTCTCCAAATGAGATACTTATAGAGATGTATAACATCATGTTAAATGACGTAGAGATCTACAGCATTAATGTAAATGTTTTAGTGTCGCATAGCATCATGTTAAATGACGTAGAGATCTACAACATTAATGTACATGTTTTAGCGTTGCATAGCATTATGTTAAATGATGTAGAGATCTACAACATTAATGTACATGTTTTAGCGTTGCATAGCATTATGTTAAATGACGGAGAGATCTACAACATTAATGTACATGTTTTAGCGTTGCATAGCATGATGTTAAATGCTTTAGAGATCTACAACATTATGTTACATGTTTTAGCGTTGCATAGCATTATGTTAAATGACGGAGAGATCTACAACATTAATGTACATGTTTTAGCGTTGCATAGCATTATGTTAAATGACGTAGAGATCTACAAAATTAATATTACATTTTTTAGCGTTGCATAGCATTATGTTAAATGCTTTAGAGATCTACAACATTATGTTACATGTTTTAGCGTTGTATAGCATCATGTTAAACGGTTGAACAAATCTAAAAAATTATGTTATATATGTTATTATGTTATATCGATTAATAACATCATGTTAATTGTTTCAGATGGAGCATAAAGTTAAATGTTCTAGATATATTTTTAATGTTCAATATTCTAGAGATGTATAGCATCATACTAAATCTTTTAGGGATGTACATCATATATATATATATATATATATATATATATATATATATATATATATATATATATATAACGATCGGAAAAATAAATAAAGTAAAATCTTAAATTTGTACAATCTATTCATGTCAAGAAATATGTCGATTCTAATCCCTTACAGTTTAGGTTAATAGCACTAGATTAAATATAATAAATATAATTTGAAATCCAAAATCTGCACTACATTCTTAAAAACGAATTTGTATGGTATTGCAGATGCTGACCATGTTTTTTTCCGAAGGATTTAATATGACTGGGACAACTGATATGTAACAGAACAACAAAACACTTAGTCAATAAGGCATACCGTTAAGTGTTGAGGAGGAGCCAGAAACTCATCACACAAGGACGTATATGTTGCTGTCAGGTAGATATCTGATCGCAACATGAATAGTTATATTGATAGTTCTCTTGATTCCCGTGTGGGAAGAAATTATCCATGTCGCTGTCAATTGAACTCCGAGCGGCACGAGAAAACAAGCCTTTACGAAGATGACAACTCAAAAAGCGGGACAATTTCAACATTTGTTAACACAGGAGAGAAATACAAATATCTCAAAAGATTTAAAAAATTGAAATGCTTTTACATTTCCTTACTGTTGTCATTTACACTGAACATTGGACTAATTGCAACAGCTGCGTGTCTGGGAATAATAACTGGAAAAAGTACTTTGCATGAGATGGACCAGTGTCCCCTCCATCAGTTACCAAGCGAAGCTTTAAAAGACACAGTTTGCGTAACATGTGACTATTTAGGATCGACGTTGAAAGCCGAAGATACTTTGTTTCATTTCATTGCGCCTTGTGGATATAGATTTTGCTGTGTGAGAAATTCCAGAATCCAGACGTTTCTGCTGCTCGTACGTTTCTCTATATCACCTCTCTTTATGTCGATCTCTGTCTGTCTGTCCGTCTGTCTGTGAATTAACATAATAAAAGTCAAACTTTTATAATAGATTTATACCATGCATACACGGTATAAATTCGAGGTTCTAGTTTTATTTGATTTGCTTCCATACTCAAAATCAAATGTGCAATTATTGCATCATAACCTTAATTACAACAATGTCAAGTTACGCACTTCAGCTAAACGACCATCTTAATGACGTTGTACAACCATTCTTAGATGCTAGGGCTGTAGTGATTTATCGCAATTTCAATCTGGGAACCTGTACGTGATTTAACTTGTATAAAAGTACTAACTAAACGCGATTTTGTGTCCATCCTTCCATCAGTGCACCTCCTTTACTGTTTTCTTTTAAATCATATCATCCGTAGATATGTAATCAACTTTGATATACACTAAACCACATGGTACGCGGGAATATTATCGTTGCCACTTTACTCACCACTCACATATCTTATATATATATTTATATATATATATATATATATATATATATATATATATATATATATATATATATATATATATATATATATATATATATATCCATTTTTTCGATAAATCTTCAACACTGACGATGAATTTTTGGTTCATATTTAATGACGTCCTTAATCTGATGAAGATAATCCCATTATTACAAACCATACTCATTTTGAAAAATATATCGACTGAAATCAAGCATAATATAGTCACATCATTAATTTACAGAGTTAAATATGTTTCAGTCGAAAAAGTTATCTTCTGTAGTGTCACGAAGGAAACATATTCAACGGCAGGATTTATGTCATGTGATAAAGGTGACATGATCCACGGTAAGAATTTTGAAATGTAATAGGGGCCATTTTCTAGGCAGTCTTTATGTGTAATGTAATGAAAGAAATGACTGAGAAATATTATCATCTTAATTAAAAATATATTTTAATTTTATTTTCTTAACAATGCCGACAACTTATATTGATTCAAACTTCAAAAGAAAGAAAAATATCTAGCAAGTTTGAAATCAAGGTTAGTTGTACAAAGTTCTTTAAACGATCGTAGTTTTATATATCGTGTAAACCATGTCGCGAGATATAATGATATAATTGTAATTAGCTTAGTGTTCTTATCGGAAGGACCATTTTTTATGTAATTAATTTCAAATTCTCTTACACAAAATACAAATAAAATGAGAATCGTAGACTTTCATTGTTATCTAAACTGAGGTTATTATACTGGGAAGATGAATTTTAAATTTTATATTATATGATGTGCCGAAACTTTAAGAATCATATTTCTTAACTGAGGTTCGAGTTTGGGTTTCTTTATTGGCAAGTGTCGAGAAAACTGCCTTAGTCTTTTTTTTATTGGACACAAGTTATGCCAAATTTGTAGTACAGTCTTATCAAGTAGCTACAATATATGAAGTCATGTTCATTTTTAAAGCATTGTTATATATATCTATTAATAGACAATGTGCCAAATGTGTCCTAAGCTATATCTAGTTCTGAAAGCATTGTTATGTATCTATCATTATTCAATGTCTAAAATTATTCATAATTATATAATTTTCGAGTCGTAAGAAATGAAAAGAATGCTACAGATGTCCGATTATTTCATATTACTGCATGCTCAGACAAAACTCAACTGTAAATATGGACACTTTACCGGAATGTTGCGTTGTACTTACTTTTGGACAAAGATCAAGTTCATATTCTGACACACTGAAGTTTACAAACTAAACTATATAGTCACATACAATAGTTTACACCTGGATCAATAACGTTTTCTTCAGTAAAAGTAAAACTTTGTTAACTATTATTTAGAATGAAATTTATTTGTCTCATTACCTTGCTAGGAAATTGCAACGTAAAGGTAATCAACGTCATAACATGCAACTTTTAACACATAATTCTTCAATCAGTCTAGCTGTGAAGTTGTGTTTGTGTCTTCATGTGTGTGTCTGGGGGTGGGGTGATGTGGTGGTGGTGGGGGGTGGGCTAGACGTTCAACATCAGTGCGCGTTTAATCCCATGTAGATGAAGTTTCAATAAGTGAACTGTGATTAAAGCTTATATGAGGAAAGTGTGTTATTTATTCCACAAGGCATATTCCTCCTCCTCCTCCTACTACTGCTTATATACACCAAGAACCAATAAATTAAAAAAAAGGATAAAAGACAAAAAAAAAGAAGAAAAAAGGTAAATGAAAATAGAAAGACGACCGTCTTCATTGGGCAATGAGAAAAGCAATTTTAAAGCATTGTAGATTCCGTGGATATCTTGAACGCTTACGAAATTCAAGAAGAAAATTAACTGACTATTGGTCACTCTGATTTCAAACAAACTCAATTTGTAGGAACACAGTGTTCAATCGCATAAGTAGCCCACTCATCTGGTCAATGTTGTGCATTGATAAATTCCGAATATTTATCGCTATTGTAACAGATTTGCATAAATATGTTTAAATCGAAAGAGCTGTCCAAACAAGAAGTATGGCTAATTATTTCAAAAATTTACTAGAACATGTCCAAGAACTTCTAAATTTCTAAAAATATTTATATTATATAAGCATTTACACAATGTGTTTACATTGATAATGGGGGTTTTGAGGGAACTTTAATTGTGCTTTACCTTGATTGCGCAAGTTAAAAAGGTAGCTACATTTAATGGGATTGTTAAATAATGATATATTGAGGATGGCTGGGATAAGAGGTTGCTTGGGATAAAAGGTTGGCTGAGATAAAAGGTTGGCTAGGATAAGAGGTTGGCTGGGATAAGAGGTTGGATGGGATAATAAAATGCATCTTTACTCCATCCATATCTATCAGCTTGATACAAACATGAGCTGTGATATTATAATAGATTCATTTCTAAACAGCACGCCTAAAATTCAACCGCATGCGCAAAATGCACACATCATATTTTCAAGTAAGTCTTGCATTTTCTAAAATAAATTCAATCCCACAAATATTCAGAAAATCGGCCAGTTTTTATACGGGGGCGGATGGTTAAATTTACCCACTTTTTATAGAATGGAGATTGTAATTAAATTTGCACCCGCTTTGTACACAATACAGGCGGCGATTGAATATCAACCTGTAAGATATCTATTTATAACTTTTTTAATTATATAGTAGGAAGCAGAAGGTAACTTTTATTTGAATCTTCTTACGCTGCAGTTGTCAGATCTATGAAGAATCTGTTCTTGAGTAAATGCATATGTAACAGTTATTTCAGTTTGATCGTATTAGTTTACTCTCCAGTTTTGTGTCAGTAGTCTAGTATAAGTGTTCTTTTGGATGGCCTTAATTAACTATTTGATGTCATATTAATCTGTATGAATCACGACAAGAGAATCTATCTCTCTCTACTCATGTATGTATGTATGTATGTATGTATGTATGTATGTATGTATGTATGTATGTATGTATGTATGTTTTTATGCGAGGTGATATATCAAGCTCCCGACGTTTTCTCATGCTATAGGAATAAACTGCATTTTATTATTTTTAATTTGTATAACATATATAGCTTATGTTTTTTTGGAATTCGTTCCATATACCTGTATCATTTCCTGTATCATTAACCATGATGGCCTAACATTTGTATCGAATTTTTACAATTTGGGAAAAATATTCTACTAGATCGTCCTATGAATTCGGAATTACATGATATACCCCAAGTGATAAAGTACAGCATTGCAAGTAACTGTTAATTGTTTTCATTTTATACCATATGTGTGATGACATCTGTCATTGAGACGCACAAATATTGCTTCTTTTACAGGTGTTACAAGAAGGATACTCAAAAGAAGGTAATTTAAGTTTTCCGGTACACATTTAACACTTACATAAAGAATTAATTTTATAAATCATGAAGCATAAACGAGGAGAATAATTTGTGTTAATGAACAGATATAATTAAAAATGCATATAATTACATGTATATTTGATTTTGTAAATAATAAATTCACATATTATCCCTAAGACACAAATTAAGCATACCTAATAAAAAATGGCAACTTTGTCTATTTCCACATAAGCAATTTTTTTTTAAAACTATATGATAAAGGTTTAAGGGAAAAAAAACAAATAATTAATTATTGCTGCAAGCAAAGTCCATAGGTTGAAGTAAAGTGTGTGCATTTCATGAAGAAGCAATTGAAAGAGATGATGATGATGATGATGATGATGATGATGATCATGATGATGATGATTTGTAAATTACAGCCACATCTAGGAGCCTTGCTTCAGAGAACTATGCAGACATATATGAAACTCTAGGAATCTGGCGTTCCAGGGACATGGCAGCTCACCTTTATGTAAATGTGACGTCATTGCCAGGTGATAATACTAGAATCAATCAGATTAACTTACGTAGGAGTGGGTAAACTCAACCAAGGGTTAGGTTGGAGTGATATTCTTCTGAATTCCAAGTTCCATCCCAAAACGTTGAAAACGTATAGCATGTAAACGGAATTAATGATATACCACGAGATGTATAAATGTATCATTACATGGAAACTAGACTTTCCGAGTTTCCTTTTAATGAAGAACTTATACAACGAATGGTATATCATTGTTACAGTGTATATACAATACATACATTTTATTTATATCACCTACAAATACAAATATTTGGCCTTTGAACGGAGTTACTATTTACTACAGGCAGTTGTTTACTGACAGTGAATGAACTCCTCACATTCCTGAGTGTGTCCGCTACAAAATTTAATTCTATAGCTTTTGTGGAAGCTCACAATCACCATTGCATGTTTAAATATTTATTGTTTTCTATTTTAGTTTCTACTTTCCTTAACAGTGATTACTCATTATAATACGCACCTAAGATTTAAACATGACAAATTGTTTTAATGATGAAAGTAGAGCACTGTAAAAAATCAGCTGTCAACACAGCCGGGCAACATTTAATTTTAATCGAATGATGATACCATAGTAACGGATACCGTAAATGTTGTAAATTCTGACTGATCGTGGCAATATTCTGTAAGATTTGTGTATACTGCACCATTTATTTCCTTTATAGCATTCTAAATAATTTGTTTATTTTCTGAGTTGTCTTACCTTTTCTCCCTTTTCGTCTGCTTGTGGGTCCCAAATGGCCACGTCTAAAGTGCTCATCGTTACGGATCACTGCTATATGACCTCTGTATGGGTTCAAGTCTCGGGATCGGCCAATGTGGGTATGTAAGAAAGCTTACCAGTAGCTACATTCTCGTGGGTCGGCGGTTATTTCTGGGCGTTTCCTGGATTCTCATTCTCCACCATTTATACTTTTCCCCATGTATAGCCTATATTGTTCTGAAACATGGCGTTAACTCCTTTAACAACAACAAACTTCTTTTGTTGTTATTATTAATGTTATTATTGTTGTTCTTCTTCTTCTTCATCATCATTATCATACTATTATTATTATTATTATTATTATTATTATTATTATTATTATTATTATTATTATTATTAGAGAGGCTTACTTGGTGGACGGATGCTGGATTTGGCTCGGCCTTCCTTAACGGTATAACTTTAACTCAAGAATCAAGACTAATGGTGCCACGGGCTGGATATTACTTTATCTACTCAGCGGTGACCTTCAATTGTCAAGTCAGTTCAAAGCCACGCCTGCATTTGATCAATAGACAACACGCGGGGCGCCCAAAAGCAGGAGTTCAGCAGTTATTGATGAGCAAGAGTAGTGAATGCGGACCTGATGGATCCTACACCAGCTTCCTGAGCGGAGTCCTCGAATTGAAACGCCTTGATGAAATATCCGTCAGTTTGACAAATGAATCTCTCTCAAGCGTATATGCATCATCGCTTTTCAGTTTCTTCGGTGTTTATGTGATATAGGTTTGATAATTGCTCTAGAAATATGTACTCATCTACCTACGTATCTAACTTCCTACCTACTTCTACACTTGTTTATTCAAAATTTAATTTGTCAGACTTTTTTTGCACTGTCGCGTGTAGACGAATTTTGTGGATTTTTTTCTGTTTCATATGAAGACTATATGGGTTCCATTTTTAATTCGTTCTCATTTAATTGTCGAACCTTCTACTGCTACTTCTACTACTACTGCTGGTACTATTTACATTGTGCATATATTTAGTACTGCAAGACACTGATAAAAATGAACAAAGTTTATAGAGTTTAATTTGAATCATTGTTTGAGATAGGTAATATCTTTTAATTAATTTAAATTGAGACTAGAAACATCATATGAATATAGTTAGCACAATAGATTACGTGTTATCTAAAAAAAATATGTTTTGTTCAATATTGTTGTGACTAACGCTTTTTCTCAATGCATTCTGTTCAACATTTATCTGTCTTGAATGTGAACAACTCATAAGAAACAATTCTAGAAAAACTATTTGAAGCGAGAGCCTATGTATCAATATATTTTACATATATTCTATCCATTTTCTTGCTAAAACGTATTTTCGAATTTGCATGTGATGTCATCAAATTAAGCAAACATTGCTAAATCATTTTCAATTTCGTATTTCAGCGTCTATTTATCATCATCTATCTTTTATAAAACATTAAGGCAAATATGTAATATACCACAATTAAGACATCAATCTAATAGAACATATTAAGACATATATCTTACAGAACACATTAAGACATATATCTAACAGAATACATTAAGACCTATATCTAATATAACAGACTAAGACATCTATCTAATATAATATAATCTAATATAATATAATATAATATAATATAATATAATATAATATAATATAATATAATATAATATAATATAATATAATATAATATAATATAATATAACACAATCAGACATCTAATAGAACACATTAAGACATCTATGTAACAGAATACATTAAGACATCTATCTAATATAACAGATTAAGACAACTATGTAAAAAACACATTAAGACATCTATCTAATAAAACATATTAAGACATAGAACACCTAATACATCTATCTCATAGAACACATTAAGACATCTATCTAGTGGACGACATTAATACATATATCTAATATAACACATTAAGACATATATCTAATAGAACACATTAAGACATATATCTAATATAACACATTAAGACATATCTAATATAACACATTAAGACATATATCTAATAGAACACATTAAGACACATGGATATCATGACCATTTTCAGAATCCTATACGAGATTTGTTTGCAGTAGGGTTTGAATATTTGTGTAATTTGTGACAAACTTACGACGTGGGGAGATGTATATGAATTATTAACCTTTTAACAAAAGCAAAACAAGGAGAACAAAAGGTGGAACATAAGTCTTTATTATAAATTCAAACACAAATGTAACGTCAACGATTACTGTGTCTTCATCAAAATATTACTTTTCATTGAAACAGTTGTGCCTGAAATTTGATTTAAAAGAGAATATTTAGAGTTTGAATCAGATTAAAGCAAAGACATAGATGTACCCCAAAATCTTTATTGCCTTGTTTTCTACTATGGACTACCTTAATGACGCAAAACATGATAATGCAACTTTCTGCTCATTGGGAATCTATCTGTACTTCTACTTTATGGTTCTCGATTCATTTGTCTAAACACGACGTGAATTAGAAATGAATATGGCAGTATCATTCATGATCAAAAGAGAAATAGGCGGAAATTGCATCATATCATTTCATTGTTGTTTGACTTTGCACGCAGTTAAAAGTTTTGCAGTGTACAATATTTTTGGGTATAGATATTGGAAGAAAATGAAAACCTAAAGTACCCTCGTATTATATTGTGACAAGCGTGATAGATACGACGGTCCGTTAACTACGGGGTTGTCTATGGCGGAAATTGAATAATTATCAGTGGGAATGTTCTTATTTATGTAAAAGCGTCATATTGAAAAGGTGCAGTATATAAATCATTTTTCAATTCAATCTTTTAAAACATATGGCTCAGTTATTTGTCATTTTTATTCCTGTATATTGATGATTCAATTTGTAATAGGTTCTGAGTCGCAATACCGATGACTGATATTCATTTTGTCAATGCTCAAGTTTTGCCTGTTTCCTCCTAAGTCGTAATTAATAAAATTTTAGGAAGGTACACACACTTACAACTAGTCAATACGTACGAAGTAGTATTAACGGAAGGAAAATAACTTCAGAAAATGATGCGATCAGTACAAACATTGCGATTTGCAAAGTAAACAACTGTAAATAAAATGCAGAACACAACGTTGAGTTGCATATGTGTTTACGAACGTTCCAGAGACACAAATATCGATCTCTGCAATGTGTAAACTTATATATAGCTACTCTAAAACTATAGGCTGAATCTTATAGCTCATAACACATCAACCATTTCGTTTCATATTTACATAATATGCATGTACATGCAGTTATTTTACAGGTTTCCCGGTAAAAAGCTTATTACTTAATGGCGTCAAAGACGTGAATCGTCAAAATAAACAGCATCGTTATGCATACAAATCCTTGTATGTGAATCTGGCTAATTTAGGAGTTTTCTGGTTTAATGAACTCCATGTTAATAATGATATTTGTAATAACGTAAAAATGAAACAATTGTTAGACTAATCGGTTGCTTTGCTGATAAAACAGGCCATATATGAACGAAATGAGACAGATGATCTCCATCATGGTAAAGGCGGGATTCGTAAACTCACTGATGGTGTACCTTGCATATAGTAGTTTTTTCTGGTATGTTCGCTCTTAAATGAAATTTACGCACTTTCGTGTTTGTTTCATACACATCTCTTTATCATTATTCATAAAACCGAACAATTAATCCAGCAGAAGGTAGGGTGAAATCACCTAATTTTATAAGATTCCATTTGTTCAATTATGGCTTCTTACAAAAACAAACAAAATAACATCAATCACGCGGATACATTTAGAACAATACCAAGACACCAACTAGTAACAAAAGTAACTAACCCTGGAGAGACTCTCTCGAAACTTAGAGGCTTCGGTTTGGCGTTATTAATGTTATTTTTTCGGTTTTGTAAGAAGCCTTTGTTTAGCAAATGGACCTAGTAAAATTAGATGGGTTTACCCTCCCTGCTGATAATCCGATTAACCGGTATAAGCTATATTTACCGTATTAAGTATGTGTTTTACATAGGTATAGCTGGTGCCAGTAGCAAAGATGTTATCTAATCGAAGTGTGAACCGAATATTTAAGTTCTCTTCCTCCCTTCAAAAACGGATCTTATTCTGTTGATGAGAAATTTCTAATTACTAAGTACTATTTATCTTAGGAAGACATAATGTTTCATATCTCGTGTAGGAATCATATTGGTTAGATTATTTTATATTACTTGCTAATATATAATTAAGAAGATAATTAAGTCCTGCATCTTATGTACGTAGGTTTTATTTTTAACTATCGATGACAAGTCTACAGTTGCTAAATGCAATACACGTACATCAGTAATCGACAATGTGTTATCATGTCAATTTTATTTCTTTTCTTGTTTAAATTTTGTTTTTACATTTCATTAAACATATTTCTCTTTAACAGATTATTTTGCGCCAAAATTATCCGACTAAACAGAAGTATATTGTACAAACATATTACGTCCTGTGTATATTAAACGTAACGCTTACATTAATAATTGATTTGCATATTAGAATATTTTTTTAATGTTGTACAAAGCATCATGAATAACAACTTTATTTTATTATATTGCTTATAGAAAGCAAACAAAAAAGTGTAGTGATGAAGTTTGCTGACAGATATTTTCTAACAATCAATTTATTGTGTCACTTAAAATCTTCTCAACAGTTTATAAGGCCAGGCTCAACAGATGAAATTCACCAATGCTATTTATATTTTTTTGAACAACAAAGAAATATATGTGTTGTATATTGTTGGAGCTCATCTCTCTTTTCAGTCACTAAGATTGTTAGAATTTATCATATCGTTATATGGTTTAACCAATTGTCTGTTTCAGAGGGTCATGCATAGTAAGGATGCACCACATGAATTAAAAAAGTGTATATGTGAAACATACATGCATAGTATCCTTCCTAAGTATAATAGTAAATAGCAAAACAAAGTAAGATCCCTCTTTAAAGCATTGTATGACGTCATTTGTTATTACAGTATGTTGTATTAATTATTAAATCAGAACGCTAGCATTCTGTTGCATATTTGAATCATCTCGTGCATGAATGTCCGCATATATGAAAGCATAGCAACCCATTTTCATTTGCTACGGCCAATCAATATGGATAGCTGTTTATTTATAATTTCATACACATTTCATTTACGTAATATCAGTTTTACGAATTTTTTCACCAAACATTTGACGTATTTTTGAAATCTCTGATGCACACACATACATAATGAATAAGTGGTATTTGCATGATCAAAGTATATTTTTTGTAAACGATTACGTCCATTGAAGATATTTGTAGTGGTAGTGTAAGTACCACCAAAGAATGAGTTACTATTTAGCTGTGCACACCTGTAGTTAGTCCCTATTATTTAAGTTTGAAATGCTATGTTTGTTATTACTTTAATCAAAGGCAACATGTTTGCTGTTTGAACAGTATGTTTCTTTCATCATAAAACGTGCGTACGTTCTTCCAGAAAAGTTTAATTATCTTAAGCAAGAAAACCCTATTTTCATTTACTACTCTATAAATAGTTGATTTATAAAATTTGAATAATGACGGGGCTCTTATGATGTTCAAATTGCAGTATGAATGCATACTAATTGAAATGTTTCTCAACTCAATAATTAGTGGTGTGTTAAAGTCATTGAAATGGAACGCATATATTGTGATTGCAGTGCATTTCTCTGTATTGAACTTTGTCATGTACAAATATGTTGTTTTAAATTCAGTTTTTTGTTTTGTTTGTGATCATTTATTCTCTATACCTGTAACCGCCTTTGCTTCGTTTCGTAGCTTTCTTTCATTTGTATATATATATATATATATATATATATATATATATATATATATATATATATATATATATATATATATATATATATAAACCAATTTAGAAACAGATGATCATTATATAAAAACAATTAATCATTAAGGCCAAAGGTTCACATGATGCTTTTGAAAATTAGTAAAGTTGCTATAATATACTAATTGGATTTTAATCAGTACCGAACATACACAATTGATACTTTGTAGAATACTAGCAATCATATGATAGTAGTCAACTAACCAAACATTACATTAGTACCATCGTAAGGGACAATTCTTACCATGCATCCGTTTTGTTTTATGTACTAATTTACGTCCTTAAAATTTACTTGATTTCAATCTATGCATTATTATTAGTTATTCATCATCAAAACAATATGTAATTGAAATGTGTGTAACATGTATTTACAACTATACATAGTGTTGATCTGAAATATTTTGAAACATTTGTGCGTTTTCTTTATTTTAAAACTGGCAGCCGATAACAGAGCTTTTATCATCAGTTATTCTTGTATGAAAAATTGTTGTATCATTAAAATATGATCTCGAGTACCTTTCTCAAATAATGGTGCTTGATGGATGAATCAACGAATACATGCTTTGTAAACATTCAATGTATTTTTTTTAAGATTTTGTTTGACATTTGTATTAATGTCAAAACACAAGGATTATAATATACAAATAGTGTAATAAAGATTGCATGAAGAATTTAATTAAAGTATTTGTTGTTCCTTCGTTTTGCTCGAATATTTATTTTATGTAGATAGGCTCTTGCTGGATCCAACGAAGAACAAAAGAGGTGAACAACTTTTTGTTTCTTATCTTTGCACTGTGTTGCTTTCCTTTTATTCTTTCCGGAAAGGATATGAGGAGATGGCGGTTGAGGGTGGGCACTGAATTAAAACGTGTCAAGGGGTGTGTTTTCGGCAGACCACACATAAGCCATTGTTCATAATGGATTTACAAGAGATTTGTTTCTTACCAAGATTAGCAATGATTGTAAATGTCGGTGAATAGAAAGATGACGGTAGAAATAAAGAAAGAAAGAAAGGAATATAAATACGTGCGCAGTTTCATTCTGTGCTCTTGCATATGTATGCATGAAGAGTGAATCAAGCAGATAAAACAAAATATATTGAATCTTTGTCATCAATTTTCTATATGTGTTTTCACAACATTTTCATGTTTTATTGTGTAGCTTGATTACACTCCGACGCCGAGGTGACTAGTAAAACAGACGTGTATTCTCATATTTATAAAGTAAAGTGGCTTGAAACCTTCATACAATAAGAATCCGGGATGCCAGATCTAATTCTAGCGTTGGTATACAAACGAGATCCCCCATTTAACGTAAGTACTGTATAGAAAGGTTCGCCATTTAAACCTAACAACGTGTATGTATAAATACGTCCCATCCTAGGATCTCTTCAAGTCGAAGGACGCTTGTGTCATCCAACAGTTCTTATTCATGCGTTTGCATCAGCAAGTTTTATGGTATACGACTCAGCTATGTAGAGAGGACGACATATATATATATATATATATATATATATATATATATATATATATATATATATATATATATATATATATATATATATATATTTATATATATATATATATATATATATATATATATATATATTGCCATGTTAGATTTGTCTTAAAGTTGCCTTAGATGTTTTCTATCATTAAATCATTAACCATTTGGTTAATGATAAAAGTTAATTTGTTCTCTAAAACAAGTGTTTGTTTCCCTAATACTTGTACAGAAAATATTATGACGTCTGCACCTATGCACCTCGAATAGATGTATTATTCTGGGGGTAGGAATATACCATCGTAATTTCATAAGTAATCATTTCAAATTTTTTCAGAAATCTGTATTGGCACATGCATGGTCGGCTGAATTAATGTATTTCTAAATCAGGGCATGATGTAACATGAGAACAAATATTTCAAAATGTGTGCCATTTTATGTCACATTCCGTAATATTTCTGTGGATGTAAACATATGAGCTACGAATCATTTAACATTTTGCTACATCACTTTTAATCATATAGTACCTTTCCCCACGATAACCAAATTATGAGATAGACGTGAAAGGATTGTAAAACTGCCAAAATGTATTATATTTACATAACCGTCTAAAGATATTAAGTCAAATGCTCCGGCCGAGAAAGCTGCCAATATTATAACTTGCGTAGATTGAAATTTTAGGTCCTTCAAGACTTTATGCTTCTCACTAAAAATCATGGATAACATGTAACAAGCTGCAGCTGAATGATGATAAATATGAAGCCATTCTGATAACAACAGAAAGACGTTCTCATTCATATAATTTACCTCAAACAATACATTTCAGCAACACTAACATTACATTTACAAAGTCAGTATGAAACATAGGTGTTATTCTGGACAGTAGTCTCACACTCCACCAACATGTCATCAACATATGCAATACTGCATATGGTGAGCTGAGACGCATCAGCTCCATTCGCAAATATCTTTCAGCTGATGCCACTCAAACACTTGTGTGTCCATTAGTACTTTCAAAACTGGACCACTGCAACACTGTAACTCAATTCTGTCTGATTTGTCAAAACTTTACAATATTGTTTGTAGCGTGTGCTGCGAAAAAATAAGACATCTCTTAAATTTAGGATATGTTAAGCAACGATAAACAATCAGTTGACAATAAATATCACACTAACTTTTTATGACATTGATGAATGAATGAAACCAATAAACATATTTCAATAGAATGTATGGTTTTCCATAATTACCTTTGTCCTATAATACCGCAAAAAAAATAGAACCAAAAATGTGTCTTACAGTTTTTTCTTTATCATTCTTAGTTTCTCTCCAATGTAATGTTAAGTCTGTTTGCCCATCTCTCAAAACACTCTAGACTAAAGTACTGCCCGTTCTGCTATCACCCAAGGCAGGGACACTTGTGTACGTGTGTGTATGTATGTATGTATGTATGTATGTATGTATGTATGTATGTATGTATATCTGCGTGCGTGCCTGCGTGTGTGTGTTAACTTTCGCTTACTCACAAATACTTTGTACAAAACTTTAGTTTTAAAAAAATACCAATCATTGGCATAAACCACCTAATTTAACTATGCAGATCGCTAGCACAAGCCTCCAAAAACATATTTCGAAACGTTTTTTGTGACACGCATCGCCATTGTTACTTGGTGTTTGCTTTCTCATTTTAATTGTTTTGGCTTGGTTTATAAAAAAATTAATTTGACCAAGTTTTACACACTGCTTGAACACTTTACATTTTACGTTGTAGTATCAGCCGTCATTCTCAATATCTGGAAGTTTGTTTTTTCGTTTCTCAAATTTGGTAATATTGTTTATGAACCGAATGAATTTCTTTTGACTTGAATAAACACTCTTGGCTTTGGTGTAAGTGAAAATCGTTGATTCCAGGTCACTTACGTCTTCGAAATTGCTGGCACGAATTTGAGCTAACACTTTAGCTCGTGTGTGAGGCAGCACGGTACGTCGTTGCCTCTTACTTTCAAGATGAAATCGTTTCATCTTATTGCAAAATTTAATTTGACTAGATTTCACACTCAGCAGGTCCACACACACACACACACACACACACACACACACACACACACACATACATACATACATACATACATATATCTATCTATCTATCTATATATATATATATATATATATATATATATATATATATATATATATATATATATATATATGCTAGTATGCTAGTACAAGATTTGCTCAGAGTCATACTAAAGGTTAATTCACATTCAAAAGTGGCAACAAAACTTACCTTTCTTGTTGTTTATTTGATGAGAGTCATACGAAAGTGTTTAAGTGCTTATGAAGTTTGCTTTTTCTGCAAGGTAAATGGGTATTTGATTCCAGAATACCTGCTTCATCGAAGAAAGAGAGACAAGAGTCAATATATATGTTATCGTTGTCAGGGAAAGGACACTGGGGTTCATAGTGCCCTAAGAGAAAAGAGAAGATACGGCGGTTACGATAAAGTAATGTATGATGAGGAAAAACTGCCAGAACTGGAAAAATTGACAATTTGAGCCAAGGCGTTGGCCATGCTGTGAAATTTCATACTGACGTCTTCTAAAAGAGGAGAGACCAGAAAGAAAATGTAAGTGACCCTAGGTCTTGCCTTTTTATAATAAGGATGGTGTTTTTTTTATAGATGCTGTTCTGATATGTGTTCATTCTCCTCTCTATCCCTCTCGGTCATTTTGTTTTAGTTAGAATTGAAATGGAAAAGATATTGTCCTTCACATACGTACTTTTGGCATGTAAATGGGTACAAACTAATCAGTCTGTTCATCCATCGTTTAGTGCCTTGATTTTGTTATAAAATCACACACTCACCCTATATAATTTAAATGGGTTTTGGAGTCTGTGTGAGGGGGGGGGGGGGAGGGAGAGCGTGGGTTTGAGGGGGGGGGGCAGAGTTGGTAATTGTAGGCGAGGGCCTGGTTGAATTAGGAAAAAAGATTTCTTCTTCACTTTGTGTTAATAGTAAATAATGGGTTAACTTCTTCACTCTGTGTTTATAGTAAATAATTGTTTACTTCTTCCCTCTGTGTGGTTAGTATATTATGTTTTCTTTCTTTTTCCCTCTGTGTGGATCGTACATATCGGGTTTTTCTTTCTCCATTCCCTTGGTAGATATCATATTTGTTAGTTTTAATTACTTCGCACCTCTGTGTGTATAGTTTGTGTTTTGCTCTTTCCCTGTGTAGATATTATATTTGTTATTTATTGTTTTTTTTGTATACTTCCCATGTTCGGATGGTCGATTTGTGGTTTGTTTTTGCTATTCCCCTGTGTAGATAGTATTTTGGGCTTTGTTTAACATTACTTCTGTGTGGATATTATGGTTTCGTTTATCATTTTCCCATGTGTAGATAAAATATTTGGGGTTTGTTTTCCCTCCCTTCTGTGTGGATAGTATATTTGGGGTTTGGTTTTTCCTTAGCGAAAAATCCTTTGTCCCTGTTCACAGCTTTTGTTATTTGCTTTCACAAAAGAGTAAGCCATATCAAAGCAGTGTTTGTATGTGTGTTTGTGTCTGTATGATTTTTTATACATGCGTTCGGTTGTGTGCGTATGTGTGTAGTTTTGTTTGAACTTGATAAACAACTTGGTAAACATCAACAAATGATCGAAATCAGTCCTCTGTGCATGCTGGTCGAAACGTGTTACGTTGCTGCCCCGACTGTCACAGGAGGGAGAAATTCACGCCATTGCCTGAGTTCAAATCAGGAATATCCCTGACTAAAACGCGGTGCTTTTTCATCAGAGCTTTCGCTGTGGGTTCATGCTTCCTTATATTATACGTTATAAAAATAACCATGGCTATATAAACTTCGAGAGGTATTAGCTAATGTTGTATGCCATTACAAAATTGCAAGTATATTAACGTAAATTTAGGATACACGAAGAAATTTTTGCAGCAGATGTCAAAGCGTTATCCTAGTGATGTATGTCTGGTTTCCTAATTATCTGATATAACCTGAACTCCATCAACACCATCCGATGGAGATAGACCACGTTTAATTTTATATATCTATGGACATTAGTAGATCGCAATGAAAGAGTTATTTCGAATTAAAGAACCAATCTTGGGTTAGCGGAATTATTGTGTCAGAAAAAAACAAACAACGAAAGTATTGGCTGACTTTCACCTGCAATCGTGATTAGGTAACAACATAATAAAATATTGTTTGAAGTTGCCATTGTAGAATTTAGGATTTTTGTACACAGTTATGCGATCATACACAATTATGCAATTGTTTACTGTTATGATTTTGTACACAGTTATACGATTGTACACAGTTATGCGCTTGTATACTGTTATGCGATTGTACACAGTTATGCGCTTGTACACAGTTCATGCGAGATGGTAGATGACATCTCAGATGACTCCACTTGAAAATATTTCAAAGTACTATTTATATTTAATTGTATCAACAGTACCACACTGGTCCATAGATAAATGGATCGATATGTTATTTTTATGCAGGATCTAAATGTTTGTGAGTTATGTGTTGTTTGTACAGGGTTTAAGTGCTTTTAAGAAGCAGTGGTATCACTAGGGTTGGTGTCAACCAGTACGATAATTCATACAGTCATTCCCATCGCCTCCCCCCCCCCCCCCACTTCGCACAATCAAAACCCCCAAAACGTTTGATAGATAGTCATGTACTTTTATGTACAGTTATTTTGGTGTCACTCCCTCTGATGGTGTCACCCGGTGCGATAAGCAAGCCCCCCCCCCCCCCCGTACCCTTAATAATAATGACGACACTGTTTAGAAGAAAGTTACATGCTGTTGTACATGTCTTCCTTTGGGTTCCTCCACCCCACCTGTATTCGCATAAAAGAACTATCACCTCGATGTACAAGAAGTCGACCGGTACAGGATTTGCACAAGCTTTCCTTGGTACCAATAATTACAAAACACTCGATATCAAGATTTACATCTAAAAATAAACGTCACCGTGCAAGATGTGTCACATGTTAAAAGACTTCCCAGAATGACAAGTCCCTATAATGGATATCAATATTGATTATTACGTCTTCTGGGAAATGTCGTAAAAATGTTTCTGTAACCATATACATATATTTACTATCGACCGTCTCAGTCCTGTGCCTAGGTAAACTATGTGTAAGCAATCCTCTCTGACAGTGGCTACCTTTCAAATGACGTTTATTCATATTAGCAGAATAAATTTTTAGGGACATATAATATGTACACTTTTGTACTAGAAAATTTGCATAGTTAGGAACGTAATTTAATTCTTCAACTCTACCATTTGATCAATTGCATCGGTGGCTTACACAATTTTAGCATAGGGAAATCCACTAGAAAAACTGGATTGAATTTGGAATAAGCGTACGTACATTCGATTGGTTGATAGGTTGAGTGTGTGATGGGTCTATTCCCATTCACCCAGGTCTAACATTCATATCATTAGCCCCTTTTTAGGGGTATTATATGACGACCAAATTAAATAGCGCACTCTGTGAGCATATACACCAGGAAGATGTGGCACCATTCCATCTTACTGGATAAATTAAATCACTACCATATAAATAAATGGCAGTGCAAAATAGTGAACATATGACCCTAGTGGCCGGTTTCATTTTAAATCCAACTATTCATTCTATGAAGGATGTAACGACTAATAAAATACGTCAGGAAGATAATAATCACCTTTGACGTTTCTGACTAAAAAACCAATATAAACCCAGCACCAACTAGATCCTGTTTCCAGATCTAATCCAGGCGTTGATCATTGGTCACTCAGGATATGAAATTACGTAGGTACTGCTGAATCCCGCGACACGCTAAATGAAATGAACTCGTCTCTACAATAAGAAGAACTACGTCATTTTGCGTCATCACTGCCATTTTCGAGCAAGTCAAAATGCAGGCACAGACCACAAGCAGAATGTGACCCATGCAAAACTTGTCACGATTGAATGTAACTCTGTGGCACAAGTGTTGTCAATGTATTACACAACTTATACAATGCTTACATTACCAAGCGGATCGATTAACGAAAGATTTGGGATTTTATAATATTAAATAAACTTCACGCAAAAGGTATAATGACATAGACAAAATTTTGATTTCACGTTGTTTCAAAACACAGTACTTCTAAAATACTGGATCTAGCTCAAATAGTAATTATTTAAAAATATTAATACTATTATGAGTTTAATACATACATATATATATATATATATATATATATATATATATATATATATATATATATATATATATATATATATTGCGTCGCAAAATAAAATAATTTACAGTGTCGTTAAACAAACTTTGTATATAACTTTGTAACGTATTCAAACTTGAATTCAGTAGTCACATGAAATCGAGGTAATTAAAAGCTAATTGAGGCTGACTCATAAAAGTACAGTGAAATTAATGTTTTTAAAACGGAATTTTCGATATTGTTTGGTCATTGTTTTCATTAATGATGAGGAATTTTACATGATACCTTTGAAAATAAGATCATGAAGAATAAATTTCTTACATAAAGGAATGGTTTGTGGGCACACTAGTAGACCTTTAAAAAAAGGATCTATTTCACTGAAAGTAGGTTTCCTACTATTAATCGAACAATGCAGGCAATAATTATATTTTTTGGCAATAACTAGATTTTGTTGGCAATAATTAGATTTTGACAGACAACTTCTGCTATGTTGACAATAAAGCGTCGGTCAGTACCCACTTTGCCCGAGCTATGTGCGAGTTATCTTAGTCTCGTAGACGGTATGGAATGCGTCGTAGTCGGTAACATGTTCTGGTGATTATCTGTGATTGGTCGAATAAGATGTCTGCGATCCGCCTACTACCTGATGACGGTCTTGAATATAGCGTTCATACCGGTTTCTTGCTCACAAAGCACATACATAGGCAAGGAACCTTCTTGCTTCTTGATTTAGTGAGTTACATAGTTACTTAGTAATGCAAGCAAAAAATGATAATTTATGCTTGATTGTTAATGAATTAATGCGTTCATTTAAACTGTACTGTTGTAAATGCAGAACTCGTTAATATATTCCACAGCACATGATTCATTTTTTTAAAAATATAATGTTTAAACTAAGTGCTTAATTAGTCATTCTTTTCAAAACTGCAAGGAAAACATACAGTATTTCAATATTTTTGCTTGACATAAATAAAAATGTCGACATATACAGAAAGTATTTCTCAAAACAATTTATATTAACGTCTTAGGCCGAGCATATTGTTTTAATAAGTAAAATCAGGCATTCGAGTTTGAGCGACTACAACTTTTTAGAGTTTAATTCAATTACACAGGTGGCTTACACAATATTGTTATCTTTTGTCCATTAGAACTGAATTTGAAATAAGTATGGCTAGGGCATTTCAAGGCTAACGACATCCATGGGCAGGCTTTCCGGGATTTTTGCCTCCTTTTCTACGACCAGAACCTTTCAACATGACGATATGAGAAAACTATTACTTTTTCAAAGTTCGCATGGTGCAGTAACTAAGTGACATTGAATTTATTTCAGTTCGAGAAATGGAAGAAAACATCCATGTTGGGTCTACCATTCACATTGCTGAACAGGAGTTGTTATCATCAGGTGATACCCTGCAACGAGTACAAGGTAAACTGTTTTTTGTAATGAATCTCGGAGTGTCTGATATGTTTCCCACTCAACAGTTTCTGGACAACGAGTAAATGAGGCTCATACAGCGTCTTACTAGTTGATATCAAACTATATACGTTTCCAATGTTTGAAAATGTTATATGTCATATGCCACTGAATGGATGCATGTTGTACATATACGGAAATTTTCAAGTAAATCGTTGTAGCATCTATAAATCACAATTTCAGAACATGGGCGCATTGAACACTTACATATCAGCGAATATGACATATAGTTTTCCAAATTAAGATTTCTCGAATCAGATATTAGACCAAACTTACCAAGACGCTTTAACTTTTAATTTATTCATGTTTCAGGTACTTTTTTTGCTCGTTAAAATACGTTACAGAATTCAATTTAATTGGTGTTATCACCTTCTAATTAGACATTCGTGTAACTAGATGTCTGTTCACGTGTAAGTTTATTCATTAAGAAATTTCGTGAATTATGCATCAAGCTGCTAGAGAGCGTTACGTTTGCAAAGTTCGGATGGTGCAGTAACGAAAAGACATTCAATTGATTTCAGTTACAGAAAGGGAAGAAAACACCCATATTGGGTCTACCATTCGCATTGCTGAACATGTGTTGTTATCATCAGGTGGTAACCAGCAACGATTACAAGGTTAACTGTTTTCTGTAATGAATCTCGGAGTGTCTGATATGTTTACCACTCAACAGTTTGTGGACAACAAGTAGCTGAAGCTCATTCAGGATCTTACTAGTAGATTTTAAAATGTATACGTTTCAAACATATTAAAATGTTATATGTCACATGCGAATGAATGGATGCATATTGTAAATATACGGAAATTTTCAAGTAAATCGTTGTAACATCTATAAATCACAATATCTTTCCACTATATCTTACTTGAATGTAGAGACTCAGAGAAAAAAAGCGTCAAAAACAGCCCTTTATATTTCGGTCTCGTGAAGAAAATTGGTAGTAAGTGTGATTATCAGAACATGGGCGCATTGAACACGTACATATCAGCGAATATGACATATAGTATACGAAATTAAGATTTTTCAGATCAAATATTAACAAGACGCTTAAAATTTTAATTTATTCATGTTTCAGGCACTTTTTTTATTGCTCGTTAAAATACGTTACAGAATGCAATTTAATTGTTGTTATCATCTTCTAATTAGACATTCGTGTAACTAGATGTCTGTTCACGTATAAGGTTATTCATTAAGACATTTCATGAATTATGCAGAGTTGCTAGAGAGCATTACTTTTGCAAAGTTCGGATGGTGCAGTAACGAAAAGACATTCAATTGAGTTCAGTTGCAGAAAGGGAAGAAAACACCCATATTGGGTCTACCATTCGCATTGCTGAGCATGAGTTGGTATCATCAGGTGGTACCCTGCAACGATTACAAGGTAAATTGTTTTTTGTAATGAATCTCGGAGTGCCTTATATGTTTACCACTCAACTGTTTGTGGACAAGTAATTGAGGCTCATTCAGGGTCTTACTAGTAGATTTTAAAATGTATACGTTTACAACATATTAAAATGTTATTTGTCACAGCGACTGAATGGATGCATGTTGCAAATAAATGGAACTTTTCAAGTAAATCGTTGTAACAGCTATTAAGTCACAATTTCTCTCCACTGTATGTTACTTGAAGGTAGAATTTCAAGAAAAAAAGAAAACGTCACAAACAACCTATTTTGTTTAAATCGTGAACAAAATTTGTAGTGAGTGTGATTATCAGGACATGGGCATATTGAACACGTAAATATCAGCGAATATGACATACAGTTAAATGAAATTTGCGCTGGGAATGCAGAAAAGATTGTATGTTACGACTCTAAAATCTTAAATTGATAAATAGAAAAGATACAAAACCAGCACTGTTTCTAAATTTAAAAAACAATGATTTATCTCTTTATAACGAATGTTAAAAAATAAAAGCACATACTATATTGTGGAGTAAATCCCCCAAAGTCCGACAAAGTTCTATTACAAATCAAAATGAAATAAAGTTCCATTTGAGTTCAAGTGGTAATCCATATAAGTTACAATAATGTGCTGATGTGCCAATGACCTGAGGTGTAGTGGGGGTGATGATAGACTTTTGATATATCACGATAATATAATCACAAATGATAAAGCATGAATTCGCTATAATTCCAGATTTTCTAATTTAAGAATATTATTGAGAAGCACTTTGTTTTTCCAGTGAATGATAATAAGAGTATATAAATCCACACAAATGAAAAATTGAACATAACAGTAACAATGATTCTGATTCCTATGTTAAAACAACAATGAGCAATTCTCCGGTAAAAAATGTTATATATTATTTTACTTGACTATGTCACAGCTACCATGTTCTTGAAATAACATCAATATAATGGAAACTTCCATTATAGAAGATTCCTGGGTCAAATCAAAACTACAGACGTGACATCGATTACTATATTGATCTGAATATATAACACACACTCTTAGAAAAATATTAGCATTGCATTATATCGTTCATACATAAATGTTACTGATCAAGTACACTATGAACCTAAGTTTGGACAAATTCAGGTACAAAATACAAATGTAAGTAACTTATATTCATTAAGAAAAACCAACAAAACCATATATATATATATATATATATATATCCATGTATTTCCTAACTAACTTGATATGTTACGCAAAACGGGTATATATCAAGACCAAACTGTCAACGACCAAAACATTAAGAAATTACGAACGAGCTTAAAGATTCCCACAGTCCCATGAGGGTATTTCTATGTATGTACACTAATTCGTATCAAATTTCGATTGTCTATCGGAAGTGGTGTTTGCTCAATATAATCAAACACAAAGTTTTCGACACAAATATCTAAGTTCAAAATGTAAAAGAAAATGTGAATACTGAAAGACTGCTACAAATGTCGTACAATCGAATCAAGTCATTTTTATAATGATATACACGTGTTAACGTGCATACATAAAGGTGAGTTTGCATAATATCTTTAAAATGTTGTCTAAAATGCCAGAGATTCACATAATGACTTTAAAATAAACATGGTCCATATAAATTTATATGCCTAACTTATTTTGCCACTGTTATATCGCGCATACAAACGTTCGACCTGTGTAAACGAAAGAAAACAAACACTTGTAACAATGGGTTGAAGTTTGAAATTTTTTTGGGGAGGTTATATTAAAATTAAAGCAGATTATCTACATTTGCATACATTTATGCACACACACTTTCATTTGTTTATACTGGCTAATTTTGGCACAATGACGCTTTACATACATACATACATACATACATACATACATACATACATACATACATACATACATACATACATACATACATACATACATACATACATACATAAATATATATATATATATATATATATGGATTTTATATTTAAATTGAAAAGTAACGCCCCTTTCCACCAACTGGATGAGATATTTACATATATGATGACTTGTTCGTCCTCTGTAGATAGGGAATTATTAGCTTCCTGCTAGTTATAAATCTTTGTAAAGTCCTCAACCGAACACCTATCAATTTGATTACATGCTTTTACTAGCATGGTTTCCTTGTCTATATAACGATTTAACTTTAGAAAAGATGGTTTCGATATCAACCGATAAGCTCCAGTCCACTTAGTTATTGTTGTTCTTACCCACACACTCATAAAATGGAAGGATCCAGTAGCCGGGTAACAGATTCATTACAAAATATTCTCGACAATATTTCTGACACTTTCCCACCTAATTGCAATACTTTCTCAGATCTTTCGTTTGAGAAAGGCTCGAACACGCAAGGGTATACTCAAGAATTTAGGCTTTTTTACACCAAAAATCTGGCCAAAGTAGCAGCACGTTGGTGACGTTCTATGAGGAATAACGAGCATCCTGAAAAACTTCAAGAAAACAGTTTCCTATAATACGACAAAATAAGAGAATATGTTCTTGCAGCATTCAGCATACTTTTTAATTATTAGAATTTCTAATATGTCTTCAGTATATTTTTAAAACTGATTTTGTAAAGAAAAGCGTCGTTATGTAATTGCAACCGTTAAATTTATACCACACATGTATAATTGTCATGTAATAATCAAACAAGCTTTTGATCCACTCTTTGTACTCGTTGATCAGGTTGATTGTGTCATGATGGCAATTAATGACAATATGTGTCGATATTCTCTGCATTCGGCAGTTGGGTACCGGTAATAGGACCTAACCTTAAAGACACATCTATCCCAGTTTCCATTCCATAGAAATGAAAAATGAAATCTTAAAGATCGTGCTTCGAACTTGTTCGAAAGGCTCTTCATTTACCTTATTTTTTTCCTAATTTTATTGACAGAATTCCAACTGCCTGTCTTAAAAAAATATTGTCAGTCTTTTAATCATTAGTAATCAGAATTTAATGTGTGCTCATGGGGCTCTAGTATATTTTGTTGAATGAAAATAAAATAAAATGTTGGTGTCAGGAAATTGTATCGTATGTCATACTACGAGACTTGAAGAAGTAACCATTACATTTAAATAGTCCATGGCTTAATTATCACTATGGTAAATAAAAGTTATTATATTGCTGTGGTGGTTTTGCTGATGTTATTGATGGGCTTAACGACATGTTTTAGTACACAATAGGCCTTGCATGGCGGCCATTATTAATGGTTAAGGAAGAATACGGGTAAAAACCCGAAAAACCACCGACCTCCAAGAATCTACTGACAAGCTTTCTCACATACCCACATTGGCCGAATCTTAGACTCGAACCTACGCAGACTGAGGTGAGATGACTGTACTCTGTAACAGAGAGTGCTTTAGACCCATCGGTGTGGTGTTTGTTTGTTTTCCTTTAAAAAAAATTTAATAGAACAAACACTTGAGTTGACCAGAACTGCTATTTATTATTCAGGGATGCATGATTTTTAATTTTGACTTTACACCTTTTAGTGACCAACTGTAATTACTGCAGTCTGACCTTGAAGGCGCAACTTTCGCGCTCTTACTACGGACGGTGCCAGGGCCGTAAAGAGTCATCACAGGCCCTGGTGTAATAAACAACCGGGCTTCTCCTAATCCTTGTTTAAAATTAACAAAAATTGTTCGTTATTAAATTAAAAAGTGTTGTTCGGGCCGGGCCCTGGGTATTCATTCTTTGTCGACACCCCTCCCCCCCCCCCTCCGTTATCAGGTTTACACGCAACGTATGTTTAGATTTGGATATAATGCCATTTAATAATAGTCATTAACAACACACCTGACCTTGAATAGTGGAATTTCAGCGCTCAGACTAGACGGAGCTTATGTTTACCTTAGGTAAGAATGCCATTCATAAAGACGGTTAAACTGGGTCGTATGTACTCAGTAACACTGCGTGTGTCAGCTCTGACTACGGGCGTAGCTTTCGTTGTCATTCCATAAGACGGTTACGTTAACAATGTAAACTGAAACACAGTGCTTTCTTACATTTGAAGAATATGCAAAAACTATCTTAATACGGCAGGTATGTGTGTACGTGTGAAAGCGTGTCAAAATATAATGTCCTAAAATTTATAATTTTTAAAAAATATATTATACAGGTTAGATAATCTTTAGTTTGTAATCGATGGAGATTTGAACCTAGGTCCGCGGAAAACGGCACACATGAAATCATATTTCCTCATATACTAAGGACACATCACCCCCCCCCCAAAAAAAAAGATGAGGTTCTTTAATTGGTGTTATATGCACTATTGTGCAATAGACACTCGCATGACGACCTAGTTATTAATTCTCAATTAATTCTCATGCTCCTACACCACCATCCGGGATTCCTGTGAAAGATATTAAGGTATAGATAATTAATTGTATGATATTATTATTTGTTTAAAATATTAATTATACCTACAACTATCAAACATTCTTCTATTTACTCCAGGGATAACACTTCTCTCTCTCTCTCTCTCTCTCTCTCACGCACGCACGCACGCACACACACACACACACACACACACACACACACACATACATACATACATACATACATACATACATACATACATACATACATACATACATACATTGTATTATTAAGATAATATGTTTTCAAAGAATACAAATTGATTCAACATTGATAATGATAATGATTCTAATTAATAAAATATACGGTCAAAAATTTCACGCTTCTGAGTCCCAGTAAATCTGCTTTCCTGAGTCAGCTGATGTTTGTAACACATTATGTAAACAAATCTTATTAAAATCAAATTACATTCACGGGACACAAGGTCAAACTGCTTGTGACGAAAGATTTCTCAAATATTCTATGATATAAATAAACTAAAGTGTACCATGACCGAATATTGATCGCACCTGTTTGCTCTAATTACAGTCACTGATATGAAGGATAAATGTCATGCACAGGTATTTCAATGGTAATTAGAATCTAGTGCACGCATATAAAACAGATCAGGGCTGTTCAATAGCAATCCGTCTGATTGAAATGGGAGCATGCTATAGAATGGGCTGTTTAGTTCATAGACGGGAAGATTGAAGAGTAATAATTATATCACTTTCTCAGAAAAAGCGGTACATAAATGATTGATTTGCGTAAATTGTCATTTTCAGACATTCTAGCAGCGACGATAACATAATTATCAGGTAAATAGTATTTTCACATAGAAGACGCGCGCACACACACACACACACACACAGCTATATATCGATAGTTATCGTTATATCGTCTACATGTGAATGATTATATTATATATTTTGATGGGCCTATTTTACCATGCAGATTTCTTAGATTTATTCTATAACAAAAGAGACGAGGGAACTGACTTTGAGTGGGGTGAGTATTTCAATAAGCTCTGTTTTGAATTTTTAAAAAATGTGAATCATATCAGTAAGGTGGATGGGCATAAACAAGCAGGCGAGCATGTTGGGGCGAAAAGAATTAGGCAAACATGTGGGGTGGGTGTCCACGGAGCCTTTGCATTCTGATCGTGTGCAAGACCATGCTTTAAACCATCCAACTGAGATAGCAAAAAATATATAATAGGAAACATTCCAAGTACACCTTACCCAAACACACGGACACTGTTGGATCTGTTCCTGTATATCGGTTTCTTCTTTCAATATCCCAAAAAATGGTTCTGTAAATATGGATCATATGTTTTGGGTACTGCCTCTTTCATTGAATTGAGTAACCCACCGAGATTTTAATATTTTGTAGGTGAGAGATTCGGCGGAGCTGGGAGTTTTGTATTAATCAGGATATGTTTTTGTTGTTTAAGATATATCAGAAACTATTTAGGACCTTTTTCATACAAGTCCCAGCGGCCCCTCCACCATCCGGATAAATAATTTCAACGATTGGTCTCGTTTAATGATGTGTTGATCAAATGGCACTCTGGAATTTTTTTAAGATGAATTTGTGCCAACGATTAATATGCTTTGTTCTTAGTAAGAGACCAAGAAACCGCCAACATTGCAATGCTTTTTTTCATGAGCTGTGACATGGTATAGAAGTAATGACACAATCTGATTAAAATTTCATGGTTTCTAACGGCACTTGTGATCCCTTAGAACCTAAGATGCCGGTGCCTTTAATCACAGCGGCCATTCCTGAACATTTTCGACGATAAAATTCATGATATGGCATACACTTCTTTAAGCCAATCACCTGACTGAATCTTAAGTAGGTATGATATATAATCGACGACTTATTATCAACCCAGAATTTTTATTTTACAACTTTCAGCGGCGACAAATGGAAACAAGCTATTTTATTGAAGAGAACTTACACCAATAAATGCATCCAGCTCTCTGCATATGCGTACGTGACGTCATTTCCATCAATACCGAACTAGACAATATAATGATTAATTTTCCGTTATTCAGTATATTATGGACATCTATAGTGAATAATTTGATAATATAACTCGTATTGATAATTATCAAGTCGTTTAAAACTGACGTTTGCGTACACATAATGACAATGAAGTATTTTGCAAAATGTTATCAATAAATGGTCAAATTTTGCCTATGCAAAGCAAATTAAGTGAAAGGGTTTTGTAAATGAGTGCATATAAGTGAAAGCGGGCAGACAAACTTGGTTTTGTGTAAACATTTATAAATATAGCATATCTTGTTCATTACATCTACATATAAATCAAACTCTTTGATGCTATTAATATTTCTTATTTCTCTAACCGGAAGTTCCAAGGCTTCATTTCTTGATAGCAACGGTGGCATCTACAGTATCAACGTGACAATTCTGGGTTATATTTTTTATTTTATTTTAAACATATTTTATTGCATGAATTTATATAAATGGATAGGTTGCAAGAGCTGGCAACTGAAATATCCTTTTCTCTGTACGTTACAAGTATTTCAATATATTGTGACATGTGAACAGTGTAGCACAAAGTAATAAAGTACGTGTGCGTGTGTGTGTGTGTGTGTGTGTGTGTGTGAGAGAGAGAGAGAGAGAGAGAGAGAGAGAGAGAGAGAGAGAGGAGGCACAATGCCAGCAATATTAATTTGAAAACGTTCTTATATTATTTACTCTATTCAACTATTCGTCTTTTACATTAAAACACGATCGTTTATACTCACGAACATAAATGAGGCGAAATCACAAATCAATTATTCTGGATTACTGATTAGGAGTTGACTAATATATTATAATTGATAAAATAATTTTAAAAAATTGAAACATAATGTGAAAGCATTGGACGGCTGCGTTTGTGGGGAACAAAACCAAAACGAAAGGCCCTCCCATCAAAAAAATCTTTAAAAGCAACAACAATATTTACGGATTGTTGGAAGCAGATAAACTGAAAGAAAATGCAAGCATATATTATACTGAAACGATGTGTGTAGATACTTGAACTGTTTATTAATGCCACACATGTATTATGTGATACCTGAAATCGCTGGCATTAGGATAGCAGCATTTCTATGATGAAACAGAAATAATAAAAAAGTGTAAATGAGTGCCATGACGAGAAAATGTGGAATGTGATGAGGATTGATCTAACTATATATTCTGAAGAAATGATCGGGCTTTGAACATGAAAAGTAAGTTTTTGTTATGTTCTTTTAATTTTGAAAAAGAGAAAATGTTATCCATAACTACCTTATATTGAAAGCGACAGTGATCGGTGACAAGATTTGTATATTTGTAAGACTGTATTCTTATTGACGATTTGGACGGAAAATAAACGGTTTTACGCTCCAGCTTGTGTCACTGTTATTGAAACGGTTTAACATGCTAAATATTTATGACACGTGACTGAAAACCAAGGAATATAATGATATTAGAAAAGTACAACATGCTAGAAGAAATGCATACTATAATTGCTTACTTTCCTACTCGTGAGCCTGTCATAAGTGTAGTAAAATTGTAAGTTTCTAACACCTAAAGTAAAATAATGTTATCCTTTTATTATACCTGTGCCCCCAACCCCAGCCTAAGGATTATTCATCTTAACTGACAAGGAAGTGGCAGAATGGTGCCAGCCCTCGAACTAAACATAAAACAGATGTCCCCCAACATTATGCAACTTATTTCTTTAATCTTGATAAGAATGATGTCACTGATTTTATATGGACTTGTACCACAATTATAACTTCAGGTTAAGTACTTACGAACTCGGTTCTAGCCTAATTTTAGAGCATTTATTTCACTCTAATTCTGGCGATGATACGCAAGTTAGATAGGGCATAGTCGTTATTGATTGAACATAAATTGATTATGTAGACCACAAAGTAGAGGAAAGTGGATGAAGGAAAAATAAGGAAGAATACAATAATGACAAGAAATTAATTGAAAAGAAAGGAAAGATATAAGGCGTAAGAAGGTACGAAGAGAAACTCATACGCGAAAAGCACACGAGTAGCACGAGAAAAAATGGCGGCAGCAAGGAAAACAATGACTGACTTACAAAAATATTTTAGAACACGGCATGTTGAATCAGACATTGGAGACTATCTGGAATGTAAATACAAAAAGGGAACACAACAACTCATATTTCAAGATTTGGATGGTAGAAGAAAACCTGGAACAGCATCTATCTTGGTAGAGTTAAAAATCAAGGACGAGGATGCTATCTCCAAGATATACTCTATGAACTACACAAAGGGAGGATACAATATAAGATACAGAGGGAATACACCTGTGCAACCGTATTGGGAAACTACTATATGTGGAATTAGAGCAGAAATAAAAGGTCCTAAACCTATCATGAGGAAAATACGAAAACAAACAGGAGAGCTCCATATATCAGGAATCCCAATGGAGATACCACTAGAAACTGTTGTTGCATGGTTTGAAGAAAAATTCGGAATAAGAGTGGAATAATCCAAACTTGGAGTAATTCCAGGCTTCAACATATTTGATGAAACAAGAATCTTAGAAATTGAAAAAACGAATCTCTGCACAATAAAAAGAGCAAACTTTATACACGGCATCTTAACAACAACATGGTACAAGGGGTGTATATACCATAGGAAGTGCAATAGATGCGGAGAAACAGGGAACACACCCAACAAATGCACTAGAGAGGATATTAATGACACACAAACCCCGGAAAAACAACTTATTCCGGGAAAAAACAGACAACACTAATTAAATCTGGGAGCGAGGCAAAACAAATGACACCAGACCAACAAATTAGAGGGAAGAAAGATGAAATGAAACAAACACCAATCCCAAAGAAACGGTTAATTATCCCGGAAAAACAAACAACTAGCAGAGACCAAAGCGTACAGCAAATTACAAATATGACCAAGGCAGCAACTGGAGAACCAAATAAGAAACCGAAAGAGAACGAAACGATTAACAGCCAAAGCCGAGAAAATCTAAATAAGGATGGAACCACATTACAACTGGAACAACAAAAAGTCAGTGAAACGATAAAACAACAAGGGAAGACAACATGTATCCAGGAAAAGCAAACAACCAGCAGAGACCAAAGAGTACAGCAAATTACAAATATGACCAAGGTAGCAACTGGACAACCAAATAAGAAACTCAAAGAGAACAAAACAATTAACAACGAAAGCCGAGAAAATCTAAATAAGGATGGAACAACAATTCAAAAACTGAAACATCAAAAGTCAGTAAAATAATAAAACAACAAGTAGGAAAAGAGCAACAAATGACCGCAGAACAACTCTTTACAAAAGAGAGGATAGAGAGCAGAAAGGAGAACAGGAAAAGAATAAGAGAAGAAGAACAGGAACAACGGAAAATGCACTATATAATGATGAATACCTAGCTTAGATGAATAGAGATCACAACCGGATAAAGATGAATAAAACTTAGAGAAAAAAAAAAAAAATAATAATAATAATAATAATAATAATAATAATAATAATAATAAATATACTATAGCACACAACTTCAATATTCTACAGGAGGGCCTTTCCATTAATGGTCTGTGAAGATCAGCAGAAAGAGCACCCTCCAAAAAAAAATTGATTATGCTTGATTTTATAATTTGAGCATTATAGTTTTTTGGTGAAAGTGTAGCGAGAGTACTGAGGCATTGTATCTGGTCACTAATTGCAATATGTGATCCACTGCGCGTTATTTGTTTTACATTTCAGCCTCTCACAAAATTGCTGGTTAACCTGTCACATACACTTCACTCGAAGTTCATTCGTTAATAATACATGATTTATTATGATTTGGACACAATCGAATGTTCAATAATAACAACTAACTGGTGTGGGGATTTTAAAGGAAACATAATTGCGATCCGAGTCTATACAGCACAATGATTAGGCATTTCCGAGTTAGTTCCCTTATACTGTATACTTGGCTGCATGGGTTCGTAAATTAGACACTGTCCATTATTTATGGGTGTGACTTGTCAGATATGGTTGTTTAATAATGGATGTTATGTAATATTTGTGAATGTTGTGTTTCGAGCTTGTGCTGCTCTTGAAATTGATGTAAAGTATGTGGCATGTACGCATCCTATAGTTACTTTGCAGCTAGGGAAATACCATTAGTCGGCTAACAACCTAATGTAGTCATATAGGTTCAAAGCAAGTAGAATAGCTCGAAAAATGCCTCGATAAAAACTGTTTTAATGGCATCAATCTATTTAGTACACCATATTGCACAACATAAGCACCTAGGGAAAGAATTTGTTTTCACTGTAAGTATCTCTCTGTGTAAATGTAATTGACCTTTAAACGTAATCAATGAAGGTACACATTGTGTGTTGGGGTGCACTATCGTCCGTTATAATAAACTGCCCTTGACATGTCAGGTCAAGTGAATAATATTCTTTTTCTTTGTTTTAATATGACTATCTAAAAATTAGGGACTTTTTAACCTCAAGGATGTCTTGTAATTTTTATGATTTTGTTTATATTAGGTAGTTGGATGCAACAGTAAATTTGAGCAGAAAACTGTCCGCTGCATCCGTACAAAAATATACACTTGGTGTTGACTACTTATTGCTGTGGTAATATCTCACGCCAAAAAGTTAAAAATGAAAGAGATGCAAAAATAATTGGGTGAGCAGCTGGAGAGATTGTAGGGTGAACTGGATCAATTGTAGGGTGATCTGGAGAAGGCGAGCTAGAAAGAGTAGTCGTAGGGTTCACCTGGGGACAAATATGGGTAGCTTGAGAGATCGTATGATGAGTTCAAGTATTCGTACGGTAAGCTGGAGATTTCGTAGGGTGAATTAGAACAATAGTAGGGTGAACTAGAGAAAGCCAACTGGAAAGATCATAAAGCAAACTCGCAGGGTGTGGGGAATCGTGGAAGTGATGAAGTCATAAAATAAATAAGTTTCGACCATGGCTTGTCTTCACGTGTCTGTCATCGGTTTTCAGGAAGTAAACAAACGAATAAAAAGGTTGCTCGTATATTATATTCATTCTACCAATTGTGACTAGCAAACATCAAGTATACCAACAAATTACATTTAAACAAACCCTAAACAAATAAATATGGCTACCTGTGATAATATTCTTTAATTCTTCTTCTTGCCACATGTTTGAGTCATCTCTGTATGATTTCTGATTTAGTTCTCTTAAAATAGCATCATAAAGTTGACTTTTCACATCTTCGTGTCATCATTTCGATGCATTTCGTCCCCTCTATGCAATTTGGATAAAGGTTTATTGAGTTTCGCATCCATTTGATACAACCATATTAATGACGAACTCATTTAATAGCTAGAATAATTAAACATTTATTTATACTATTTGCAAAGTACAAGGTCTAGACAACTTCAATTTGAAAGCAACAAAATGGCGTCGTTTTGCTTAAGTTTGTTTTGTACGCCGTAAGACACTTTTGTGATTTGGCTTGCATAATGTTCAATAGGTTGTTGGGGTATGATTTTATTTAGTTTTATAAAATATTTTTTTATAATGAAATTCAAATATATCATGGCTGTAAAGAAAATCACACGCCCGCATCTGCAAGATGAACGATCGGTCCCTTCATCACGCTGCCAAATTGTAATGATTTTAAGACAGAATTTCATGCATAACAATTTGCAACGCTTATTGGTGACTTGCTTGATATCTGTTCTAGCTGAAACGACAGTGTCACGACAAGATTTTAAAATCGTTTGCAACTTTGTATCACCATTGACAGTTTGAAATCTCACGTCATATCTGAATTACGGAAACCTGTTACATTATCCAATATTATGAACGTTTACTTGTAATCATTAAGATCTATAATATTCAAATGAATAATGTTCGGTAACTGACTTATTGTTAGAAAATGACCCGTGGATTAGTCACATGGATTCAATTAATTGATAAAGTGGTTTTTAGTTGTTGTTTTTTTTCCTTTGGTTTCTATCTTTTCGTAAACTTTATAACAAACCGTTTCATTTTGTTATTTTTACAATATTTAAGCTTAAACGGTTCAAACGGTAACTATTCTTTGACGAGCTTATATGAATGTATTTCCTAGCACATGTGTTTTTGTATCTTCGACACAGCCATGTTCCTGAAGTTTCATATAAGTTGCCCATGCGTTCTCGCCCATACTATTGAACAGTTTAGAACAGTTCTTACATGTTCATTAAATACAATAAACTCATAGCTTTCGAGTTCTAATTAGCAAAGGAACAGATTGAACCATATTGTTGTTTAATTATGGTCTATAACTTCACAAAGTATGGTTAGGAGAATTACAGGGTCAATACAAAACTGAAATTAACAAGCAACCATAAATCCCACAATGTTAAGCATTAAATAATCCATTTTAACAATTTTTACTTTGAGAACCCCTGTGTAAATCTTAAAGTTATCTAGGTCTTCTCCATTAGGGGATAATTACCCTTCAATTTTCTAATTTATTTGCTGAGAGCATGGTTCCAAAACATGTATGAAGTATGACTTGGTTTGTTTCTATATGGCATTGTCACCAGAAATGTTGAGCACTAAGAGTAACCAAGGACACGGGATAAATTTAACATTTATAAACACATAATCTCGACATCGTACAAGTTTGTGAATCCGCAAGTTATTTTTAAAAGTTGAAATCTGATTTATCAATCTCGATCTTAATCAATATTTTCCGATTAGTTTATTGTAGTCGTTCAACCAGTCAGACACCGATGTTGATATTCACATACTTATTCGAAGGGATGATTTAGGCGATTTCTTCTTGTTTTGGTTCTTATATTTAATGATAAATAAAAACTTTCTAGACTATACGACCTAAATCAGTTTCTACGATTATAAGATTTCATTGACTTTGTGGCTGCTATAAACCACGAATGTCAAGTAAAAAAAAACAAAACAATGATTATTATATGTAAATAGTATGGGCTCTTTACTATTCCTCAGATATAATCAGAAAACAGAAACGTCTTCTCTTGGTTAAAAGAAACAAGAAATTGGGCTCGCGCGTAGACACACACACACACACACACACACACACACACACACACACAATTTAATTTTCCGGTGAATTTCAGAGGTTATGTTAAGATTTATTTCACTTTAACTTTCAGAAATTCTTTAAAACAACATTTGACACTTAAAACAAGAAAGTGCGAAAAGACCCAAGTAAACCGAATACGTTAAGCTGCTAGAAACAGAGAAACAGCCCGTGTGTTTCTAATTATGTACGTCGCCAGTATTTGAATGTATCATTGTCGTCAGGTATGAAAATACAAATGTTATGTTAGTGAGTCTTTATATGTTAAGGTAATTTAAGAAATGTATTCACAAATATGTTATTTTTTATCAAATCAAATATTTCACTGTTAATCTGCAGCTTGATTTAACCAATCGATTAATATTTAACGTGAAACACCATGACCCACATCTATCATTTTGATTTGTCCGATACAAAGTTAGAGAGCAAAATAGAAAGATTAATAAATGTTTTGGAATATGGAGAGAAATTATTGCAATTTATTTTCTCATAACATTCAGGTCTATCAATTTCTTTCCATAATGGGTTGCATACGAGTATATTTTGAATCAAAAACTTGCTAAAAAAGTCCAGACTTCAGCAGATAAAGACGAATTGTACAGAAGAAACAAAAATGTACCTTTCTCTAGTTGCCGATTGAAAAGGTCGCTGGAAATTTTGGAGTTTGATTTAATAACCGGTGCTGGAAATAAATCAATCAAGCACTGTCGTTTATAGATCTTTTGATTATACAGACAACGACGGCTATTTTGCTTTATTAATCCAAAAGCTTACAAAAATAAGAAAATGTTAGATCATTCGGAAATCACGATAACTTTTGAATGCTACATGGAACAAGGAATAGTTTATTCTTAAATTCGATCTGTCCAAACTTGACTCTGCAATGTACCAGAGGACACCGGACATGCGACTAAAAGGCTTAGTACAATTTATTACTACTGGTGTATCAAGTGTTTTAGTTTTGCATAACTTCATGGATCATAAATGGGAACAACTTATACTTATTCTTTCAAAAGACGTGTGAGTATAATGATGTTCGACAAGATTCGCATGCGTCATTTAGTTTTGCAGAAAGATTTTTCTTGTACAAACTCGCTGGCTTCGGATTGTATAAAATGCAAAGAAACATTTTCTTTTTATTGATTTACTCGGGATTCCGTTTTAAGTAGTCAAGCATAAGATGTGTGGCGTATTTTGATGCAATAGTCAGAAGAATGGATAACTCTCAAATTGTTGTTTAGGTGTGTTGGTGTCCATGTTTACTGTAAGAAGAAAGAGTTTTATTCTCAAAACTCAGATAGACCAACGTCACCAAGACGTATAGGTGGTGATTTTTATCTTAGACAATATCACCAAAACGTATAAGTGGTGAATTTTAACTCAAACAACGTCACCAAAACGTATAGGTGGTGATTGTTAACTCAGACAATATCACCAAAACGTATATGTGGTGATTTTAGACTCAGACAATGTCATCAAACCGTCTAGATGGTGAATATTAACTTGCAGAACGTCACCAAAACGTATAAATGGTGAATTTTAACTCAGACAACGTCACCAAAACGTATATGTGGTGATTGTTTTACCACACTATTCCTGAGGTTAAACATGCCAAGGTATTGAAGTCTGGGGTTTCAGCAAATTTTCGTATCCATTTTCGTAACTGGTTGTGTATTTTAAGATGCAAGAAAATTAAATCTTTATAAATATTTCTGATTACAGAGATGTACATTTGTTTTGGTTCAACTATTGAATTTTCTGATTAGCAACTGACAATGTGGACTAACCTGCAAAAATTACAAGATAATTATTTTATATGAGAAATGTTTAATCAGTTCAAGGGTCTAACATGTTAATGGTTATGAACGGCAAGCAAATGGAGGTCAAGCAACATGTTTCGGGTCACAAATGCAATATTTCTGCAGGCACACTTACTTGTTGTGGGATATAGCTTTACTAAGTACATATGAGCCTCTATTAAGTCCAAAATTGGTGTTATTTTTTTTTTATCTCAAATCGAAAACAATGTAGTAAATAACTTTCAATTTCAATATTTTAATTGCTATGGAAGTAGTAAAAGAAGCGTTTTTCAAAAAAGATAAATAAACATTGTTTCGAAAGTATTATAAAGGACTTCTCAACAGCTAATTTGTTTTTAAAAATAAATACTAAACCCGCTTGAAAGGTGGACCTTGGACATTCAAACCTACCTATGTACACTTGCAGTAGAAAACATTGTTGTCGTGTGTATCTAATTCAACCCTGTTTCACATAAGTCTTTTGTGGTTTTAATACACTTAAAGGATATAAGAAAAAGACAGAAAAGACAATATTGTAAATTTTGAGGAAATGCGTTTGATTTCAAATTTGACCATTTATTTTAAGGATTTTTTATGTGCCTTTCTGTACCTTTTATGTTAATTATACTTGCCTTATACAGACTTTTAAAATTGTTATTTTTTATTTATTTTTGTAGTAATTTGTTACTTATCTTTTGAAAGGTTTATCTTTAAGCTTTCTTTTATTGCAATTCTATATATTTAATTTGTTTAGAATTGTAATATTTATTTAACACTATATAGCCAATCCGTTTAATACTGCGACTGGGGGGGGGGGGGGGGGAGGGGCATCAGGCTACATGCCTGCGGCATTATGCCCGAGTGCTGGACATCACTATAAACTGCTACATTATATACACAGTAGAGACAGTACTGAAAAAGTGTTTAAAGCTACGTTAAAAATCCCAACAGACACACACACACACACGCACACACGCACACACACACACACACACACACAAGTAATATGTTTAAAATCAGTCCGTTACAATCATGTTAAACTCGCATTGGTTGCAGAGCTTCTAGGTATTAAAAAGTCTGTATGTACGGAACTGACCTAATGTTACTGCAGGGAAGTGAGGAATCATGGTTGTATTATATTTCAAATACATATGCCCCACAACACTTCTTTCCCACATTCCACTTATAGTTGTACCTACTTATTTATTACCTGATTTCATAACTTCGGTCAATTAGACTGAAATAAGTACGGTTGAATCCTATCACACTGATAACGAGTCTTTTCATTTCTATGTAAATGTTTCATATTACATTTAAAAAATCTAGTGATATATGAAGCTAACGTTACGAAGGCATCTTTATTGTACAAATGAGGTACTAATTATTATCAGCCGCAGGTTCTTTATTTAATCATAAACACAAACTCTTAACCCACGTGATTAAATTATGAATGTAGGTCGTACTGCCCTTTTAATTCCGGTGTAGTGGTAATAGCTATGTATACAATCAATAGCATGATGACTTACAAAACACAATTACCTACTTTATAATGACGGTGTAGTAGTTAGTATTCGTCAAGATGTATCACCTCAACTAGTTGTTTTTTTATCACAGGTACAACGGTACTTAAGGAGGGTGCAGAAAGCTCAGCTAATAGCATAAAGTTGCTCCAAAAATATTATTTTACATACTATGATAGGTTCTTTAACTCCCTATCCAGACGGCATGTACTACGACGCCCACTCCAAAATGTTACACGTGCACCAGGAAGAAAGAGGAGTTGTAATGCAGTGTGTCAGTGCATGTGTGTACTACACGTGTGAGTATGTGGACATCTAATGCGTGATACAAATGATTGATTTAAAATTAGATCTCTGATCTGGAAAGTAAACAGATTTTACTTTGAAAACATAATGATCTTTCAAACAATGTTATGAATTCGTGAATGTGACTTCCAATACCAACGCTTGTTTCATTTTAAATACGTCTTATTATTGGATCTTGAACAATCGCTACACCTAAGGAACAAAACCTATTCATGCCGAGTTTTGTTAGGGTTTCTAGCTTTGTTTCGCAAATTGAAATAGCGGTGCAGCTTTCGAAGCTAATAAAGTAGCAGGTAAGAACCTTTCTGCAAGTAGTATTAGCAGCAATATATTACAAATAAACAAATGGCCTGAATGTAGGGAGACCATTTTTCACACGACGAAACTCAAGGTTAGTATAAAACCAACATCGTGAATGTTTCAAGAGTAAATAAATTACATCCATTCCTATTTTCGCGAACACATACATGTTCACTCCTTGTTGTAGTTCATTATATTCTCACATGCTCAGTGCCTAAATTGCATATTATTGAACGAATGGATGCAACCTTTCATTCCCCCTTAATCAGTTAAGTTGAAGAAGCAAAAAAAAAAAAGACACAAGTACATCAATTTACAATAAATAAAGACCAAAGTAATTAGAAAATTTGACTCTATACACATACGGAAGTGACATGCCTGTCAGATTAACTGACAATTCATCCTTGCTCCTCAGTTTTAGCACACGCGCTACAAAGCTGGTGTAGAACCCATCAGGTCCGCACTCACTGGTCCTACTCAACAAAAGCTGTTCCAGTCCCGCATTCGGACGACCTCTATGTTGTCGATTTATCATATGGATAAGAGGCCTTGATCCCAGTTGGCATTTAAACGTAACTGCAGAATAGATAAAATAAAATCCAGCTCTTGGTACCAGAAGTCTGGACTCGGGTGTCAGGGTTATTCCCAGCATGAATGCGGACCCAAACCCATCCTCAGTCTGCCATGTCAGTTTTTCTGAAATAATAATAATAATAATAATAATAATAATAATAATAATAATAATAATAATAATATTTTTAACAATAATAACAATGATAATAATATATTTAATAATAAAAATAATAATTATATCAGTCTGCCATGTGACTTTTTCTGAAATAATAATAATAGTAATAGTAATAAAATTAATAATAATAATAATAATATTTTTAATAATAATAATAACAATAATAATAATAATAATAATAATAAAAATAATAATAATAATTATAATTACAATAATATATTTAATAATGATAATAATTATATTTTTAATAAAAAAATTAAAATAATAAGAGAAGATGAAGCCCACTACTACTACTATTACTACTACTACTACTAATAATAATATAATAATAATAATAATAATATGATTAATAATAATAACAAAAATAATAATAGAAGACTACTACTACTACTTATAATAATAATAATAATAATAATAATAATAATAATAATAATAATAATAATAATAATTATAATAACAATACTTTATATGCAACAAAAAGAAGACAAATAAAATTAAAAAAGTAAAACACAACATAATATATACATACAGAACAATAGGTTGATAGTTTAACAGCCTTAGGAGCAATTTCATGTGCGGTTTGAGCCAGGTAGACATTACACTATTATAGCTGTAATAGCACTCGATAAATTACGTTGTTTTAAATGTGCCGTATGATACCTTGAAATGTGATGGTTACATGGCAGGTGCGATGACAAACAATTATCATGTATGAAAGAGATATAAGGAGTATGCTGTACAAGCCCAATGAGTAATATGAACATTAGAAACAGACGCGATGACGTAATTACTCTTGTCTCTGACTCCAAATATGTCCATTAACATTGACCGTACACATGTATGACGTTTAGCATTACAATATGATTTTAGCAACATAGTTGACAAAACACTTATTGAAACATACTCACTTATATGTATTAATACGAGATTTTGGGTAACAATCGGAAAAGTCTAGCTCTTGTTTACAACCTATGGCGTGATCTCTCAATTACACATCAGTGAATATGATGGAGTCTAGTAATCTCACCTGGCAATGACGTAACATTTGCATACAGATGAGCTGCTATTGGCCTGGAATGCCAGGTTTCTATGCTTTTATTTACATCCCCTTGGTTTTGTGAAGTAAGGCGCTCAGTGGTAACTGTAATTTGCAAATAATAATAATAATAATAATAATAATAATAATAATAATAATGCATATCTAATAAATAATATATTTTACATGTGTCTTAATGTTTATATTCACACGCAACAAATCAAAGACCTTCATTCGAAGTAAAGAGTTTTGTTTGTTTGAGAAATTCTTATATTCATACGCATATCTTAATTTGTTTAATATCAGATAAGTCGACTTCATATGTTTAGAAAATAATATTTGGTATTGCAATATGAAAAGTAACTGTTATGCATACAGTATACTGATTACAGTGTAAAGACAATCTGTTTAAAATTTACAGACAAATATACTATTTATGCATTTTATTCCATTATGTATATTTATCAACATATGTTGTCTTCTCTTTTCGTGTATCATGTTATATGATTCAGGTTTGTATATAAATGTGAATAGATCAGGAGGTAATGTAAATTACCTTCTCTTGTATATCCTTCTTGTATCATCTGTAAATGAAGCAATATACACGTGAATCATTTATAGATGCCATCATACATCTTGACAAAATTAAAAATGGAAAATTCACCAGTAATTAGTAAATGTGCAAATTATATATGAAAAACGAAGGTTATTACCTAGTCGACCTTATGAACATTGCTGACTTTTGACGTCTGAGTTCTCCAGAGTTCACTTCGAATAAAGGTAGTTAATTGAAAATAGTACAGGGTTGAAGGTAGAAAATTTGAATAAATGTGTTATATAAATCTAAAAAATGTAGAATGTCACTGACAAAAAGTTATGAAATTTTAAGCAGTCTATATTCACGTTTTGAGAGCAATGGTGGCTTGAACGTCTATGTACGGAAATACTTAAAATGTGATACAGATGTCATTAAATGAAATGGAATATATATATATATATATATATATATATATATATATATATATATATATATAGAGAGAGAGAGAGAGAGAGAGAGAGAGAGAGAGAGAGAGAGAGAGAGAGAGAGAGAAGAAGAAGAAGAATAAGAAGAAGGGGAAGAAGAAGAAGTAAACGGACAGACCTAAATATGAAACTACAGATTTGAATAGCATACATAATATTTCCTAAATGGGAAAAAGAAGTTCCTACCGTGATGTCGCCCGGTGGCGATAAAAGTGGTGTTGTCACTGTGCTTTCTCCCACCGATATATTAAAATATTTCATTATGAAATATATGAGGACAAAAAGGATTATCGACGAACAGATCCTAACTGGAGATTATTTTGAGCAACGCACTTGTACAAATCAACCTGATGGTAATGTCTTTTTCTCCATGCTGCTTTAAGCATTTGATTAAGACGATCTACAACGACAAATCTCCTTTGTACGAGTACACTTGCGTGGCAACGGTGAAAACGTTTTTCGTTTTATATTTTAGTGTTGAGAAGCTGAAGCTATAAATTACTTTCAATCATAATGACATGTTATCCCTTAATTAGCAAATAAATATTGCTTAATTTATCATTTGCTCTTTACTATTTCATAATTTGGCCTGCGTAATCAGGTTATATTCATCACATCTAGTGGGACAGGATGTAATAATAATATGGTGGTTCGTTCAAGGTCACAAAACTATGGAGGTGGATTACCACCATAATTCTATGCATGCATTTTGTAATCTTCCTTGATGCATTATTGTAAATTGCTGCTTGCAAGTGCTACATTCATAATTCTATCCATGTATATTGTATTCTTCATTGGTGCAAATTGTATGTTGCAGTTTACAAGTGCTACCCTCCGCCTGCATTATTGTAAATGGCTGCTTGCAAGTGCTACATTCATAATTCTAATCATGATTTTTCTATTCTTAATTAGAGCAATCTGCTCGCAAGTGCCTAGATCTATGTTCCTTCCGTCATTGTATCTTGCAGTTTGTCAACTACTGAATTGATTATATAGTTTGTCGAATGGCAAATGCTATCAGTTATTACAAGTTTTGTGTATTATGTTTATAAACGTGACATATTACAGCATTTCACATGTTGATTTCATACAGATTTGGCCAAGCAACAATGTAAATAATAACTTTTCTCAGTACCGTCTTTGTTGTCCAACTCGTGTCGGCATTTGTTGTCATAATGGCAGACTAGATATTAGCATAGCATAATGACAACAAACGGCGCACTAAATGTCTAACATGGTCTCACTGGATATTTTTTATGTTTATCAAAATTTCATCCGACGATGATCTATTGCGGAATAAGATACAAATAAAAACTAATTATTTTTTTTATTAAAATGATGCTTGTAATTCTAACTGAGGTATTAAAGTTAATTACCAGTGCAACTAGTGGCTTTTTTCTAAACCAACAACATTTCTACCAACCCCTTTTTTGCACATTCATTTTTGACTGAAAAGAGCTATTTTGAATATTTTTCTGTGACAAGACAGCTAAAAGAATCAGTATGTGCCTTATGCACGAACAAAGTTCGCTAGTACTGTAACAAATTAACATGCTTTCATCACCCCTCAACCATCTAGATTTTTTAAATAGATATTTACCTCTGTAGCAGGCACATGTCAATTTGTAAGCCATTGGCTGCTCATTTGCAACCCAAGTTTTGCATTTTGATCTCCAATGCTAGTCCAACTTTCACAGGCAGTCACGAACAAGTCAACCCATTTCTAAGCCTAACCCAAAGTAATTCTAAAATACATTACAGATTTAGCTAAAGTGCGAAATGAAAAATGCGAGGATTGTGATAATTAGGCTCATGCCATCTACCTTTGAAATTAGGTGTCAACATATGAAACTATCCAGTGAGACTTATGATCGAGTCAAGGGGAGCACACAACTTGAATGTACTGAAAAATTAAAAACAACTTCCACCGCCGCACCGTGTCTACCTTATAACTGAGATTTTTCTTCTGCAACAGAACACAATAATTATTATATTCCATGTGTGTGATTATGAGTTACAGTGCTTGTTATAAATATACGAATCTACGGAAAACACAGCCAAACAAATTATCAGCTTCTTCCATACCATTTGTTTGACTTTTGTGTCAAGACTGATTTCTTATGTCTTGTGTGGAGAGAGAGAGAGAGAGAGAGAGAGAGAGAGAGAGAGAGAGAGAGAGAGAGAGAGAGAGAAAGCGGGCTAACGTACCAGAAGGACAAGTTTCTGGAGAACACCATTTCCGACGCAGCAAAACTTTTTTCCACAAGACGAAATTGTATTAAATAGTGTGTCTTCTGCCGTCACGTGTGATCCCAGATAGTCGCAAGGTATACACAACGACTCGTGTACACTATTCTTCAGTAATTGTTGTAAAGGACACTTTATGTCCTCTCCCTCCATAATTACTCCAAGTCTTGTAGCTAGAAGTATCACGACTAATACGAGCACAATATTACCCACAATTGAAATTGACAGGAAAATACGACTCAAATTCAGTTTCTTGCATATTGTATCACATCTACGCCTAATTGTCGTTCCAGTATCGTTCCGAATGATTGTTTGTCGAATGCCATGCTCTGTGCTCAGTCTTTTAGTCAAGGTGGAATTTTCGTTTGTCATATCACTTTCTGACAGACACTGATTCTCGTCCTTGCTTCCGATGCCAGAATCTACAGAACTGTCACCAGAATCATAATTGTTGATTTCGTTCACGAAGTAATGGCATTTTTGTACAGGCTTATAATTAACCTGTTCCTTTTTAATTAAGAATGCATCGTCATCTTCATATTCTTGTATGTTAGGGTGATCCGGTTCCGTATGTCCCTGAGACATATCGTCAATTTGTCGTGTCTCTTTTATTATTTCAGCATGACTGTGATCCAACTCCTGTTGCAATATAATGAATATTCTCTTTTTATTAAATGTTATGGAGATTTCCAATTGCACCTATGCATAAATGCTGAGTAAATGGAATTTGTTACGTAAAACCTTAATAATGGTAATTTATTCATCTAACGTATACTATATGAGATGCAAACTTAGCATATGCTTGTAAGTAATGTCTTATTATTTAGATTTTATCATAGGAAAGGTGAATAATATACCCTGATCAAGCTATTGAAAGTATACTATACACGGGTTTGCAGCTGTCCATCTCAGGTACGGTAGGTGTACTGGGTCAGAAACACTTCTGTATCTTAACATGTTCGAGTACCTGTGTAGACGTCTAAGCCCTAACATAAACAACTGTTTCATTTAGAAAACTGTTTGTTCCAAAAGCAAACACAAACTGAAATTTAATTTTTTTTATCTAATCCACCTTTTAAAGCGTTTCGACTTACACCTATCGCAAAAAATGTAACTCGCTATTTAATCAAGTTAATCCAGTTTGTCAGTTTATTCAATCCATGTTAGTCAAGAATAACCATTACACAAACTGATTTTAAAAATGCCATCAGAAAACAACTTACAGAAAACTAAACAATATGTTGAAATGATTATTTAGTTAATTGTGATTTGTACAAAATATTTTAAACTGTAATGTCCTTTAAAATTTTCGGATTAGATTCGAAGGCTACTGAATTTCAATACTCATCTAAATTAATATATATATATATATATATATATATATATATATATATATATATATATATATATATATATATATATATATATATATATATATATATATATATATATATATATATATATATATATATATATTGGTAACATTGTGATATCGTAGCGTTATTGCAATATATGTGGTGATAATTTCTAGCTTTATCTCCCACCCACCCACCCAAAAAAATGATGTCTTCGTTTCCATGACTTGTACATTACGTGCTGAAAACTATAACTATATATAAGCCTTGATAATACTTTGTAAATCAAAAGATATATATAAAGCGTTTAATACCATTTTACTCCAGTAAGTTCCTCGGCGAAAGAAGAAACAGGCACTTTGAAAGATCGTGGCTTGGGTTTTATTTTGATTTAGTAGTTGATATCATAGTTCTTGGAAATTTTGACGTCGATAGTATTTTTATCCTCCAATACGATCAGTACAGATGACAATTGAATAGGTGGACGCATAATACACGGAGAGCAACATATGGTATGTACAGTAAAGTAACTTAGATTTCTTGCATAAAACTTAATGTCTCCAAGATCAAATGTGTGTGTGTGTGTGTGTGTGTGTGTGTGTGTGTGTGTGTGTGTTGTGCATTATGTATGTATGATTCACATATTCATAGTTATCTCAACGAACAAGAGAAAAGTATTTGAAAAGCGCTATATCATTTAGGAAAGCTGATAAGAATCATAATCGATTGTATCTTTCTTAAATCTACTGGTTAGTTACAAACTGTTTCGTTCTTCCCCACCTACGCCGAGGTACATAATGTAGATGTTTGTGGTAAAAGAAGTTGACCCATGCAACGAAGCGTCTGTTTTGACTGACCTTATTTCTATATGTAAACAAAGCATTTACTAACCTCTAGCTAGGTTGCAGAGTCCATATCAGTTTTCAAATAACTAATCACACACATATGTATTTGCTTCTGTTCATTACACGAATAGAAACGACAGGAAACCATTATTGAAGCTGCTATGTATTTCAGTTTAAATTACCGGTATATTACGAATTTAGTAGGAATTATTGATATGTTCGCCTTCGGAGAATGAGCTCTTCCTACTTACCTGGTTAAAACAGGTAAATTCCTTTTGGCTGGAGCTAAGCCAATTATATTTGGCTACAATATTTACGTGGGAGCTCCTTTTTGTATCTTTAATATGCATTTTACTTGTTTTGTACAGACTTTTAAAATCGTTACCTTTTATTTAGTATTTTTTAGTAATTTGTTCCTTTTCGTTTTAAAGGTTTATCTTATATTGTTATTCTATATATTTAATTCATTTTACTATATAGCTATTGTGGTTAATGTTGCTAAACCCTAATTCAAACAAACACATTGTCGGACGTTTCGCATGGCATGAATATTAATCATTCAAGAGTTAGCTCCTTTTCATTTCAGTTTTGTGAACTACTTAGAGATGGTAGAATGAATCTTTGTGCTTTATGTTGTTATCGCCATTTTTAAGTACAATATATGTTAGACATGGCGACCAGTATAAATGGTGAAGAAAGAACCGGGACAACCCAGGAAAGAACCACCGACCCAAGAGTAGGTGCTGGCAAGCTTAATCAAATGCACACATGTAAATGTTTATGTATATGTATATATATATGTTTGGAAAGCAACATATATTCATATATAATAAGCAACAATCATGCATATTCTATTCAAACTTGTTTTATTTGATGATATTAATCGACAACAAATGTTGCAAAGATAGAAACATTTAAGCGACAACCAGGTAGTATCACATTTTCAGAATTTTAAATCTAAAATGGCAGATAGTTTAAATTTTAATACTAAATGTTTCGTGTGCAGTCGAGAGCCACTCACGCATAGGTGGAAGGTGCCACTCACGATGTTCTAAATTGGAAGTTTCTCTTCCTTAACAACATCCTCTGATGTGTTCAGCGGTAGTCACTTTCATGCATTGGACTAAACTATCACGTGAACGGATGATGTGTTTAAAATTTTGTCCTATGTATATAAAATATAAAATGTTTGATAAAAACTCGATACTCAAATTAGCTTCCGTAAACAATATATTTTGACCGCTTAAATATATTTTGGCAGCATGAAATAACATGCATTGCAATGGTAGTAGTGAACAGCAGTTGCGGATTCCATTGTCCTTTAGGATATGTCGACTAAGCCACATCAGATGTGTTCTTCACTGTGGACATTGAACCTGTTGGAGTTGCTCAGAGCAATTGATCTGCCCTTTTAGCTCGACTCAAGTTAGAAATAGATATTGCATCTCCATGAATCCATGAAATTAGAAGAAAAATAAAGAAAAGAAATACGATCAGATGAAAGAGACATATGCAACCAATCAACATTGTCCGGGAATGTTTGTGAAATGAAGATCGCGTGCGTCACATATATTGTCAGAATTTTTTCAATACATACCGCAATATGTTATTAAAGGCTATTAATCTGAAATCAAAGTACCAACTAAATTTAAACAGTAATTTAAAACAGTCATTAAAAATTGTAATTATCTAGGCTATCAATATTTGCAAATCCGTCTTTGAAATAGATGCATTTACTGTACTGGTTGCAGAAGCTATGTAGTGCGATACCTGTCGAAGTCTTCATCGTATAAGTAGTACTCTGATTTCGTCTGTAGACTTCATTAGTTTAACATTCCTATGTAGCTTGAAAATGTATCACATATTCTTTTTATTTAGAACGTTGCTTTAAGGTCTGTATTGCATGTTTTACAGAAGCATGAAAGTGTATTTAATACTATGTTACCATGCTTAAATAAATAAATGAATTGTACATGAGTGTATATTTATTTTGCAATTTTTAGTTTAATCTTATTCAAGCCTTAAATATAAACTCGAAACAATGGTCGAAAGTCATTTCTTTATCGGTTTGGTTTTATAACATTTATAACACATAGCAAATTCTAATTTAAACGTTTATAAAGTAAAACTTGGATCCATCAAGTAGAATATATATATATATATATATATATATATATATATATATATATATATATATATAGAGAGAGAGAGAGAGAGAGAGAGAGAGAGAGAGAGAGAGAGAGAGAGAGAGAGAGAGAGAGAGAGACATACATACATGGTGCACGTATTATGTTTTTGGTTATATAGTTGCAATATCTATCTATCTATGTATGTATCTATCTATCTATCTATCTATCTATCTATCTATCTATCTATCTATCTATCTATCTATCTATCTGGCCGGCTGGCTGGCTGGCTGGATGGATGGATGGATGGATGGCTCTGTGTGTGTGTGTGTGTGTGTGTGTGTGTGCACTTGCATCAGTTACGAAACGATAATCTTTACATCATTAAATGCATAATGTTCCGGGTCTAGAGTTCAGATGTAATCCGCCTATAAGACCACAAATTCTCCTCTAAAAATGTGACTTTGTGAAAGAGTTTAGCCTGTCATGTGGGGAAAAAGTAGATGCATATATATCTTAATTTCTGTGTGTGGTAAGAAGTTGCTGGTTCTTGTGGTTACATAAAATAAGTCTGTTTCAATATAGAATGACTGATAATGTAAACAGTCCTTTAACGAGGTTTACATTCACTAACTTGTACAAAACATTTTAAATATAATACATAAAAAAAGAAATTTAAAAGATTCCATATGTCCATATGTCTTGCGGTACCGTTAAATGTTGTTACTTGTGGCACGAAATTGCATAAACCTTTTTTGCTTATTTATTAAATTCGTGTACTCGAATTTCAGTTTTCGGCATACAACGATACTCGAGTGTAATTAATGTATATTGTGTCGTATTTAAAAATAATGAGTTCGGTCCGTCCTGTGCCGCACGTGCAAAGTGCTTTTCATGAGATGAACAGAACGCCTTCAGTGCGCAGACGATATCTGTGTATATTATACCTCACCACATGTAAAACTCTTTGCATTACAGATTGTCTTATCAGTCAGCGGTCTACTATAATGATTTGCATATCTACAGCTGTAGAGGTAGGTAATTGTTTCTAGGGTCTAGTGTCCGGAGCATCCGGAAAGTGAAGTGTAGAGCTGTCTGGAGTGTATTGGGGTGGGGGGTAGAAGGACCCAGATGTTCCGGGAATCTGAGTGGTCGGGGTTTATGTGGTGCGGGCTGTAATACCGGCCACGGGAGTTGATTGCGGTGGCTATGGGGCTGGACTATGGGGCTGGACAATAAGCTGCATTTAAAGAATATTCAGTGATTAGTCAGACACATTTTCAGCCATCACTTTGTAGTACGGGAGTTGCGGGAGGGATTTTTTTGGTGCAAATTTACGATTTGTCATACTCAATGAAAATGTTGTCGTAATATTAGGTTTACTAACGGGTCAACATCTGACAGGAGAGAGGACGGTAAGAGGTAGATCCCATTTCCTTTTTGATAGACACAGGGGTAAATGTCCTTTGAAGATCTAAATATGCGTACCCATATATCTTCATACTGGCCAAGATATCACCCACTGATTATGTACCTGAGTGGCGATGAAAGCTACGGATATAGCCACCGCTCAGTACTTTTTGCACGTTTCACATTTTTCTTTCCATGGCCTATGAGTTTATATATGGTCATAAGTTGGGACCATCAACAATTTTCAGGTTATGACCCAGGAGTAAGGCGATGGAGGCATGGATAGCCCCAAAGGCCAATAAAGAATGTGTCAATGGTTGTCACTTCCATCTATATAAAATACTTAATTCAACGACATTTTTGCAGAAATGGCACCTTTTGACCTTCTAACGTTTCTCAATGGTACCGGGGTTTAGGGCTGGGAGGAAAGAAGGCCGTAGCCAGGAGAATAAATCTGTACCGCCACTTGACATCATGGGGATAGTATTTCACCAATTTTCATGAGATGCGTCTCACACTGGTGAAGGCTAGAAGGTAAACGTTAGGGACTAGAAAAAAAAGACAGAGGCGATCAATATATACCGGAAAACAAGGTAATACTGATATCTCTTTTCCAGAGAATTTCAATTAAAGAATTCAAAGTAACGGAGTAGACACAAAGAACGATTCTCCAATTGTATGGTTGGAAACTGGTATTATTTTAAATCATTAATTAAAATGCGTTATATTAATAGAACTACATTTTGCCAGCCGAAGTTCTCCGTAAAAAGTGTTAGTGTAGATTTTAACGCCATTTTCCACACAAGATAGGCTAGACATGGCGGCCAGTATAAATGGTGGAAGTATAATGGGATCAATTGCTTTTCAAAAGACCTCAAGGCTGATGCTTTGTGAAATAAATATTTCTATCCTACCTTAACATGTATGTCACACACTATCATAGAAACCAATGTTTGACAAGGACAAAAGCAGGTAATCCATTGCATGTAATAGAGATAACTCTGCTGGAACTAGACAGGGGTAAGAGTTATCTGGTCACGCCAGACACATTTTCCGTTAAATGTACCACATTAAAAAATAATCATGAAAATACAAACTATGATCTAGATATGAATTAACATAATCTCACATATTGCCAAGAGGCTCAAACTTTTTTACCATAACAGATAGTACGAATCACAGCTAGTCTTGTTGTTTATTTCTATATACAATGTCCCCTAATGCTTAAGCTACGCCCACCTTAGGTTGTATAATTGGTACCGTCATACCACGAGGACGAACCTGGAAATCACCAGAAAGAACCATCTACCCACGAGGAGTTACATGCAAACTTTCTCACATACGCACATTGGCTATGCCTGAGACTGGAACCCACGCTGACAGTGGTGAGATGGCACTGATCCGTAATGGTGAGAGCGTTAAACCACTCGACCACTCGGGGCTCCACGTACAAATTGTTATATTAATTCTAGCCAAATGAAATTTCCCTATTTAAACCAGGTTAGTAAGACAAGCTCGTTCTCAGAAGATGTCAATAATTCTAAGTAAAACTTAACATACTGGTAATTTAAACTGAAATGCAGAGTTATTTCAATAAACGTTAGCCTGTCGTTTCCATTCGTGTAATGACCAGAAGTAGAAAAATATTTGTAGTATTATTTATGTCAAACTAACATGGACTATGCAACCTAGCTAGCGGTGAGTAACTGTATTGTTTACACATAGAAAAGTAGGTCAGTCAAAACAGTCGCTTCGTTGCATGTGTCAAGTACCTTTTTCCACAAGCTACTACGTTAGGTACATCTGCGTAAGTTGAGACGAACGAAATAATTTGTATTTAACAAGTGGGTTTAAGAAAGATGCAATCGATTCTAATTCTTATCAGCTTTCATAAATGGTAAAGCGTTTACCAAGTTGTTTTCGCTTGTTCGTTGAGATAACACTGAATATGTGAATGCATACATACATGCATGCGTGCCTGCACACATACATACATACATACATACATACATACATACATACATACATACATACATACACGCATGCATACATACATACATACATACATACATACATACATACATACATACATACATTACCCATGTGATTCACAAATGTTCTTTATGAGACGTTGTTCTAATAATATAATAAATATCAGGTTTTTTCAATTATACACTTTGCGTTCAATACCGTTTAGATTAATATCATGGTTGTACATACACACGCATGCGCGAGCAAGTCTAGTCTGAGTTTATTTCATTTCGTTTTGGAGACATTACTTTTTATGCAAGAAATCTAAGTTACTTTACTCGATATTAGTAAAGCGAATGGTAATTTATGGCGAGAAAGCAATCATAACATCAATATCTAACTCCTGATGTGTAACAGGGCATTTTACTTCTGCAGATTAAAATCATTGAACATGATAGAATGGAAACGTAATCGTATTCTCCTCGGTGTTATTATGTGAAACTAAAAGTGAAAATTAGATTTAGACTCTTGAAAGATAAGCAGTGTGCTATAGGTATTTATTGACATTTGTTACATTGTGACTACACTAAGAAATGGATATCAGTAAATAGTATTTTTGATACATTCATTACTTCACACCATTATTAGTTCTACATCACTTCGTCCCATCAACCCGCAATCTTTGGAGTTGTGTGGGTGATTATAACCATGCTATTTGTTTTACTGCAAAATCTGTATGAAATATGACAACCATGTGACAAAAAATATATATTCAAGTATAAAGTATGTTTAACTATGTTTTGATGATTATACTGCATTACGCAGGTGGTTATGCAAGTTCTGACACGAATGCTTGCAGGCAGGCACTCACAGATGTAAACAATTATTGTACAATCTCGTCTTTTCATCATAAATCTCTTATCGATCATTTGGTGCAAGCCAGTGTTTTGAACATACTAGATTCAAACATTTCAGTTTAAAGTACACACCGGTGATTTCCAAGAACTGTAATCTTGATACAGTTACAAATATGTATATATGACGTTGCATTATTAGCCTGATAAAACTCTACCCACATTTATCAGAAATACATTGAATTCCTATTATGGCAGAGTTTCGCTGAAAAAGCTCGCGTGTATAGTGGGACGTGTTTCTTTTGTGCTCATGACTATCATGTAACAGCAGTTAAATAAAATATAAATAATACCCTTTCCAGTTGTCTACTATTTGCACATTAAAGATTACAAGGTGAAGTAAATAATTTTACACATGAACTTCTTTAAGTTCTGGAGTAAGAAATGTAGTTTAGATGTCACTGTACTGGTTAAAGAAGAGCCCATACCATATGTTGCTCTCCGTGTGTTATGTGTCCAACTATTCAGTTGAAATCTGTACTGATCGTATTGGAGGATAAAAATACTATCGACATCAAAATTTTCCAAGAACTATGATATAAATTTTTTAAATCAGAATAAAAAGCAAGACACAATCTTTCAAAGTGCCTGTTTCTTCTTTCGCCGAGGACCTTACTGGACTAAAATGGTATTAGACGCTTCAGATATCTCTTTTGATTTACAAAGTATTATCAAGGCTTATATATAATTATAGTTTGTCAGGAAGTAAAGAACAAGTCATGGAAACGAAGACATCAGTAGTCATTTGGGAAGATAAAGCTAGAAATTATCACCACGTATATTGCAATAACGCGACGATATCGCAAGTTACCAAAACACATGGATTAATTTAGTTGACTATTGAAATTCAGTAGCCATCGAATATAATCAAAACTTTTCCAATGGACATTACAGTTTAAAATACTTTGCACAAATCACAATGAACTAAATAATCATTTAAACAGATTGTTTGGTTTTCTGTAAATTGTTTACTGATGACATTTTTAAAATCATTTTGTGTAGCGATTATTCTTGAGTAAGATGGATTGAATAAACTGACAAACTGGATTAACTTATGAAATAGCGAGTTACGTTTGTTTGTTTCTTTGATTCTGACGTTCTAACCACTAGGCCACCGGAGCGGTCACGAATTACGTTTGCGATAGGTGTATCCTAACATGCTTTCAAACAAAATGACATGGATTAGTTAAAAATTAAATTTCAGTTTGTTTTTGGCTTTGGAACAAACAGTTTTCTAAATGACACAGTTGTATATGTTAGGGCTTAGACGTATATTATTCACTTATCATATTTTTTTTTAAACTAGATAATAAGACATATTGCTTACAAACATATGCTAAATTTGCATCTCATATAGTATACGTCAGTAGAAAAAGTTACCATTATTAAGGTTATACGTAACAAATGCCATTTACTTAGCATTTATGTATAGCTGCAATTATAAATCTCCGTAACATTTTTTAAAAAGAGAATATTCATTATATTTCAACAGGAGCTGGATCGCAGTCATGCTGAACTAATAAAGGAGACACGACAAATTGACGATATGTCACAGGGACACACGGAACCGGGACACCCTAATATACAAGAATATGAAGATGACGATGCATTCTTAATTAAAAATGAACAGGTTAATTATAAGCCTGTACAAAAGTGCCATTACTCTGTGAATGAAAGCAAAAACTATGATTATAGTGACAGTTCTGTAGATTCTGGCATCGGAAGCAAGGACGAGAATCAGTGTCTGTCAGAAAGAGAAATGACAAACGAAAATTCCACCTTGACTAAAGGACTGAGCACAGAGCATGGCATTCGACAAACAATCATTCGGAATGATACTGGAACGACAATTAGGCGTAGATGTGATACAATATGCAAGAAACTGAATTTGAGTCGTATTTGCCTGTCAGTTTCAATTGTAGGCAACATTGTGCTCGTAATAGTCGTGACACTTCTAGCTACAAGACTTGGAGTAACTATGGAGGCAGAGGACGACATAAAGTGTCCTTTACAACAATTATTGAAGGATCGTGTACAGGAGTCGTTGTGTATACCTTGCGATTATCTGGGGTCACACGTGACGGCAGAAGACATACTATTTAATACAATTTCGTCTTGTGACAATAAGTTTTGCTGCGTTAGAAATGCTGCTCTCCAGAAACTTGTCCTTCTGGTACGTTAGCCTCTTCACCACCCCCCCCCCCCTCTCTCTCTCTCTCTCTCTCTCTCTCTCTCTCTCTCTCTCTTAACACAAGACACAAGAAAGAAATGAACAAAAAATAAACAAAGGTATGGAAGAGGCTAGTAATTTGTTTGGCTGCTTATTTTCCTATTATTATTATCAATTAAATGTAAACTTTATTGCAACTTGTTAACTCTGGAGAACTGTGACGTCATATCTGAGCCAAATTCATAAGGTTGACCAGTTTATAATCTTCGTCTTTTATATATAATTTGCACTTTTACTAATTACTGATGAATATGCTATTTTTTGTTGTTGTTGTGAAGATGTATGATGACATCTATTAATGATTCGCATGTATATTGCTATATTTACAGATGATACAAGAAGGATATACAAGAGAAGGTAATTTACGTTACCTGGTGATCGTTTCACACTTACATACAAACCTTAATCATATCAAATGATACATCAAAAGAGAACACAATATATGTTGCTATATATATATATATATATATATATATATATATATATATATATATATATATATATATATATATACATATATATATATATATATATATATATATATATATATATATATATATATATATATAATGTAATAAAATGCATACATTGTATATTTGTCTGCAAATAATAAATAGATTGTCTTTACACCATAATCATATTAATAAATAATTAAGCATTACTGTCTGCATAATAGTTACTTTTAAATTGCAACAACAAATTTTCTTTGCTAAGCATCCTGTCTGCAGAATAGTTACTTTTTATATCGCAACACGATATATTCTTTTATAAATATATGAAGTCGACTTATTTGCTATTAAACAGATTAAAATATGCATATAAATATAATAATTTCTGAAACAAACAAAACTCTTTGCAACGAGTAATGTTCTTTTATTTGTTGCGAGTGAATGTAAACATGAAGACACTTGTAAAATATATTAATTTTTAAATATGCATTATTATTTTTATTATTATTATTATTATTATTATTATTATTATTATTATTATTATTATTTGCAAATTACAGTTACCACCGAGCGCCTTACTTCACAAAACCACGGGGATGTAAATAAAAGTCTGGAGATGCGTTCCAGGCAAATAGCAGCTCACCTGTATGCAAATGTTACGTCATTGCCAGGTGAGATTACTAGAAGCCATCAGATTCACTAATGTGTAATTGAACAATCTCGCCATAGATTTTAAATAAGAGCTAGGGTTTTCTGATTGTTACCCAAAATCTCGCATTAATACATATAAATGAGTATATTTCAGTAAGTGTTTTGTCAATCATGTTGCTAAACTCATATTATAGTGCTAAACGTCATACGTGTGTACAGTGAATGTTAATGGACATACATGGAGTCAGAGACAAGAGTAATTACGTCATCGCGTCTGTTTCTAAGGTCCATTTTACTCTTTGGACATGTTTAGCATACTCCTCCTAACGTTTTCGTACATGATATTTAATTGTCATCGCACCTGCCATGTAACAACCATCACAGTTCAAGGTATCACACGACACATTTAAAACAACGTAATTTATCGAGTGTATTACAGCTATAATAGTGTAATGTCTATTTGATTCTAACCGAACATGAAATTGCTCCTAAGGCTGTTAAACTATCACAATAGTGTTGTGTATGTATATATTATGATGTGTTTAACATTTTTTTCTTTATAATGTCTTCTTCTTGTAGCATCCTATTTCTACTTTTTCTTATTTAAAAAACAAATATTATTAAAGTATTATTATTTATTATTATTGTTATTATTATTATTATTATTTTATTATTATTATTATTATTATTATTATTATTATTATTATTATTATTATTATTTCAGATAAACTGACATGGCAGACTGAGGATGGATTTGGGTCCGCATTCATGCTGGGAATAACCCTAACACCCGAGTCAAGACTAAAGGTACCAGAAGCTGGATATTATTTTATCTATTCTGCAGTTACGTTTAAATGCCAACTTGGATCAAGGACTCTTACCCATATGATAAATCGACAACACAGAGGTCGTCCGAATGCTGGTGTGCAACAGCTTTTGTTGAGTAAGACCAGTGAGTGCGGACCTGATGGGTTCTACACCAGCTTTTTAGCGAGTGTGCTAAAACTGACTAGCAACGATGAATTGTCAGTTAATCTGACAGACATTTCACTTTCGTATGTGTATAGAGCCACGCCTTCTAATTACTTTGGTCTTTATTTATTGTAAAATGATGTTTTTGGTTTCTTTTTCCCCTTAATTGATGGGGGGTGGGGGTGGAGGACATGCATTGCCCTCATGTGCATGTTTCATTTGGGTCTTTTGCCAGAAACTGTAATAAAAGGTTTCATCAATTCTTGCATTGAAATGCAATTTAGGCACTTAATGTGTGAGAAGATTTTAAATTACAACAAAGAGGGAACAGGGGTGTACTTGCGAAATTAGGAATAGATGTAATTTAATGACTTGAAACTTTGAGGATAGCGGGTTTATACTTACAATGCACAGATTTTGCCGTGTTATGAAAAATGGTCTCCCTACAAGCAGGTCGTTTGTTTATTTGTAATATATTGCTGGTAATACTAGATGCAGAAAGGATCCCAACTGTTACTTTCTTAGCTTCGAAAGCTGCACCGTTACTTCAGTTTGAAAACAAAGCAATAAATCCTTACAAAACTCGGCATAAAAAGGTTTTGTTCCTTAGGTTTAGTGCTTCTTCAAGATCCAATAATAAGACTTATTTAAAAATGAAACAAGCGTTGGTACTGAAAGTCATACTCACGAATTACATTGTTTGAAAGATCATTATGTTTTCAAAGTAAAATCTGTTTACTTTCCAGATCAGAGATCTAATTTTAAATCAATCATTTGTAGCTCGCATTGGATGTCCACGCACTCACACGTGTAATATACACATGCACAGACACACTGCATTACAACTCCTCTTTCTTCCTGGTGCACGTGTAACATTTTGGATTGGGCATCGTAGTACATGCCGTCTGGATATGGAGTTAAAGAATCTTTCATTGTATATACACGAATACTTTTGGGGCAAGTTATGCTTTTAGCTGAGCTTTTTGAACATCAGTACTTGTTTACCTAAAATATAAAAGAACAAATTGAGGGGAAACATCTTGACGAATATTACCTACTACACCATCATCACAAAGTAGGTAATTGTGCTTCTCGTTTTAGAATACATTGTCTATGTTTTGTAAGTCATCATGCTAGTTGATTGTATACATAGCTATTACCACTACACCGGAATTAAAAGAGCAGTACGATCTACATTCATAATTTAATCACGAGTTTGTGTTCATGAATAAATAATGAACATGCGGCTGATGATAATTAGTACCTTATTTTTACAAGAAAGATTCCTTCGTGACCTTAGCTTCATATTTCACTGACTTTTTTCATGTAATATGCACGGCTCTCGTTGAAACATTTACATACAAATGAAAAGACTGGTTATCAGTGTGACAAGATCAACCGTACTTATTTCAGTCTAATTGACCGAAGTCTAGAAATCAGATAATAAATAAGTAGGTACCAATATAAGTGGAATGTGGGAAAAAAGTGTTGTGGGGCATATGTATTTGAAATCTAATACAACCGTGACTCCTCACTTCCCTCCCGTAAAATTAGGTCACTTCCGTACTTAAAGACTTTTTAATACCTAGAAACTCTGCAAGATTGTAAAGAACTGATGCTAAACACTTTACTTTACTTTAGTGTGTGTGTGTGTGTGTGTGTGTGTGTGTGATTAGAAGTTTTAAAGTAACTTTAAAACTTTTTCAGTAATATCGCTACGATGTCTGTAATGTGACAGTTTATAGTGATGTCTAGCACTCGGGCATCATGCGGCATACAGTCAACATGATGCCCTCCCCAGTCACAATATCCTGACACCAGGCCGACCAGTTCTAACACTAACCTCTTAATGCTGAACGTCATGCGAGATAGCTGTGAGTAACATTTTGGTAAGTCTGTTGTGTTACTTGGTCGGGGCTTGAACCAACGACCTCCTTTTTCAGAGGTGGATGCTCAAGCAGTCACGGTACTAATTCATCTAGTAAACAAATGGAAGCACCATCATATTCAAAATTAAATAACTTAACATTTCTGGGTGCTATTGATCAGACCTATATTTCTCCATGCACAATTATCCTTGGTGTAAGCTTCTTTGTGGAGAACACCATATGAGCCGCAGCATATTTTTAAATCTACACATGCATTAAGCACATTTTATTGATTCTGCATGAAATAAATCAGGTGTAACTTTCATTTTTGGGTACTTCTAAGTTAAGCCTGTAAATATACTAAACTTGCATCAATATAATATTGTGTATATTTAAAAAAGTTACAGATAGGATAAGCTCTCAGAAGATATTTTTACCAAAATTTTACGTTTCACTGTCTACCATTTCTGGACCACCAAACTCGTATATACTCTATTATTTATGCCTCCATTTCTAGACTGGCTCACAGTTCTTCCGTATAATTAGTACCGTGTGTCCTCTAACCACAAAGCTATTGGGGCAGTCTCTATACTTTAGTTGAAACTGCTGGAAGAAATATTAATTAGAAATTAAGAATGGTAGTTTTAATTGTAACCAAGGCCATTCGAAGGAATTGAACTAGTTAACGTAAGGAGTCAATTCTGAAAACACCATGTAAACATGTGAGAAGTAGATAACAATAATTTTAAAATAGCCACCATGGTGGCTATACTAAGTCTTGATAATTCTCGTCAAGGACCAACTAGATACCATCAGAATTCCTCTTTGAAAGCCCCATATCAAGATGAAATTGCATTTTAGAAGAGTAGCAAAACACGATTTTCAAGATCACAATAAACTCGATGTCAGATCAGCACAATCTTTATTTATGAAAATATTACTAAAACTTGAAATGATGCTTCATTAAAACGTAGTGATAACAAGATTTCATGCTTGTCATTGTGTCAAATATGGTAAACATTAGATCGGCACCATTTTCATTTATAACACACAGTGTTGCAGTGGCGGCACGCCTACGAGGAAAATGCCCATCCATTCTGACGAAGTGGCGATAATACAATTTTAAAGATTGTATTGGCAATAGATCGGCTCTATTTTCATTTAGAATCAAGCAGACAGCACTAAATAGTATTTAATAAAAGTCCCATTTTTATATGATCGTTTATTCGGGATCAGTAGCGATATCAATATTTTTAAAATGACCTCCGCAGCCGCCATTTTAAATCTTCGAGAAGCACCATTTTCCTCTAGAACTAATTAGACCATGGGATGAATACGTTTGTGGGATTCAAGGCAATGGGCAATACAATTTAAGAGGAGTAGTAATAACTGGCATACAACCAACAGAGCTAAAAAACGAAGGTCACACCGCATTAAAAGTACGACTGTACAATTCCCATCACTTGAAGTACTTAGAAATAAAAAAAAAATTGATTCTTGGAAAAGTATGATCATCGCTATCAAGAAAGAGCAAGTTTCAGGTAAGTTCGCTTTCCGTCCATATCAGCTTTTGGGTCGACTGACTTAGTGCCATATGTGGCATATGTGGTGGCACATAACATCCATTTTATTTGGGATCATCTTTACATTACAGTTTTGGAAATGGTCTTCAAACCAACAAACTTAATTTTTAATATATTTTTCGGAATGGATAAGGTATCGAATAAAATATTTTTTTTTTCCAGAACTGTCTACACAATAACGCAATCAAAGGCGATGAGTAATCCGTGATTTATCGATATAGCAAAATAAGGTCATATTATTCATATCAGGTGAAATAACTATAAATATCTCAAGGGCAAACACGCTGCTTTATATGCATCCGCAATAGGTCTACACTATATTGCACGTATAGAAGATGAGTAATCTGCGAACGTCACTTCTGTTGATAAACAGAGGGAAAAAATAGGTCAGTTTATTTTTATCAAGTGAAGCCACTATACCTTAGTCAAGACAGCTATTTTGAACGCCATGATATGTTTTATTCGTGTTATTGGTGCTGGATCATAACAAAACAAGCACTCGTTTTCACATAATAGCTTGTTTTAGTGGGTGGGTGAGAGAGCATTTCAGTTGCTTCTCTTGGGTCAATGGCTCTAAGGTTTTCAAAGGTTCTTTCTCGACCAATACTAGCTGCCATGTATTATTTATCGTATTCTAAAAATGGCGTTAAACCCGAAAACAATATCATCAATTTCATTAAATCGTTTACAGACGCTTCATTTCTAAACGTTTTGTCAGATTAGATTTGGATTTTCTAGTATGAGACAGATAATTTTGTAACTCAAAACTGGAAGACGCATCTACTAATGAAACTTTGTTAGCCAAGGAATAATCATTAGCAGCGCAAGCATCATTTTCCAAAGTTTATGCTATTTTTGAATTCTTCAGTTAGATGAGCCGCCTGTGCTTATCGTAATATTCAGCAATCTTCTTTGTTGAATACCATCTGTCAAATAGTCGTTCATCTTCCCTTGCAAATTCGATATGGGTTTGTCCCGTTGTTTTCTTGCAATTCCTAACCTTTGTCGATATGCCTGAGGTACCAACTCATAACCGTTCAATATATATTCCTTAAGCACATCATAATCAGCACATTGTTATACCAACAGTGAAGTGTAGACTTCGCGAGCTATGCTAGTAAGTACACTTTGGAATAATAAAGACCAAGGTTCTCTTGGACATTTCAGATTGTCAGCAAAATTCTCAAAGTGAGATCAGCATTTATCATCTTGTTTTTTATGAATATTGACACTAACATAATATATCTTGTACAATCAAAACCTGGATGTGTTTTCAGTGGCTGATATGTTAATTCCACCAGCCAGTTTAAATTCCTTTAATCTAACTTGTATTTGTCTTCTCTTCTCTTCTCTTCTCTTCTCTTCTCTTCTCTTCTCTTCTCTTCTCTTCTCTTCTCTTCTCTTCTCTTCTCTTCTCTTCTCAAAACGATCATCTCTTCTCTTCTCTGCTCTACACGATCATCTCTTCTCTTCTCTTCTCTACACAATCATCTCTTCTCTTCTCTTCTCTACACGATCATCTCTCCTATCTGCATCCGCTATTTCATGTAATGTTTATTTGCTCTCTCTCTCTCTGCACCTGTCTCTGTTTCCTCTTTCTGAATTTAGTTTCTTTTTTTATTTGTTTCTTTGTTAAATGCTTTTACTGCTCAATTATGGGCCCCAAGTGGTCTAAAGAACTCACCGTTCTAGATCAATGCCATCTCACTTCTGTCTGCGAGTGTTCGAGTCTCGGGCTCGGTTGAAGTGGGTACGCCAGAAAGCTTATTTCTTCGGGGTTTTCCAAGGTTCATCCTCCACCAGTTATACTGATCGTCATGCATAGCCTATATTGTGCTGAAAAATGGCCTTAAACCCAACAACAACAACAACAACAACGTTTGAAATATAATAATGACTTGATAGATGGAGCGACGTATCATTTTTCTTTGACTCCAGCCTCTTCTTTTGAAACAAAGTACTCGACATTAGATGATAATACGAATGCTTTTCGTTGCATTAAAGATTTCTAAAAGTGCGAAATAAAACTATTGTACCTGACAATGAAAATTCCCAAATAAAATCAATTACAAAATTTAAGACAATTTTAATATTTTTGAAATGTCTTAATGAAATTCAGATCTCTGACTGAATGTTACGTACGACTTTATAGTTTTAAACTATGTAATAAAAAAGAAAATAAACCAGCAATTCATGTCAAATTCAGAAAATAATTTATTAGCGTATAATTCATAGTGAAGTTTGAAAGACACTTACAGTATTATAAACTAAATTTCAAATATTCCTAAATTTCCTATCACAAGGACTAGAATATTCCTCTACACATCATATCCAAGGCAAGGACAGCATCGTCCAGGATTAGAACCTGAAAATCCAGTAAATCTATTCAAATTCTATATGCTATTTCTAACATGTAAAACTAGCTAATAATAGAAATATGTTCTTATTAAAATGTATTCATAATAGCCACGACAATTCTGTGTAACACATACAGGAAGGGTGTCAAATTTGTGTGGAGTATAAAAACAGCAAATATAGAGCCCTTGACAGGAAATAATCCCTGTTCCTTTAGTTTACATTAGAATGGAGTCAGAATTAGCTGCGAACAACAGATATATACAACGGTTGATTGGAAGATAGTTGATACTTAAAGCTGCAGCCCTGTCTGCTGAAAATCTTCTACTTATATTTTTTGGAGACAAACTTTAGTCATTTCAAGTGATACAGTTCACTATATATTTCGCTACATAATTATTTTCTTCCTTCAGTCTCTCTGTGTATATTTATGTGTGGTATGAGTGAGAGAGAGAGAGAGAGAGAGAGAGAGAGAGAGAGAGAGAGAGAGAGAGAGAGAGAGAGAGAGAGAGAGAGAGAGAGTACATTCATACGAACGTCTTTCTTATAGAGGTACAGATTGACATACTGGTCGTATTCGGCATGCATATCTGATAAACAGAGCACAGAGGATATCTACGCTTGTTTTAGTAAATAATAGGAAATACTTCACGAACGAAGTGGGGAGCACGGTATTGTCACGAGTGTAAAGTCACGACTGACAATACGAAATGTTTAAACCTCACAAGTGCAATATTTTCTGATATCTACCTTAGGAAACGTAGATTTTCTTTTTCATTATACACTTTGAAAAACAAAAAATGGTCGACTTACGTGGATATTTCTCCATTCTGGCCAGTGCGATTAACGTCTGCACTACATTGATAGGAAATTTCGACATTTACAATAATTCTTAGAGCTGGGTACCACATTATATTTTGTTGCACGTTATTTCTGAACATACCGTTCTACGTAACACGGCATTTCACAATTATATTAGGGACCAACAATTGAATGGTCTGATGAAGGGCATGGCTCCAATTTATAGCCAAATAACAATATTATTATATCCATTATAGGTTTTAATTATCTTGAGCTAAAATAAAAAACATGAAATACCTTTCAAGCTAAAGGATCAGTACATGATCTTGTCTATTCTTTTAAATTCAGCGCAGACACTTATTTCTGCACACACCGATGTACATTGTTTAAAACTCTTACCGGAATTTCTCGCTGTTTATACGTAACAGTCTGCTGACGGTTAGACATTCCAATATTATGTTATAACTATTGCCATTTGTTTTATCAGTACATCGTTGACTGTGAAAGATTGCATATCATCCCAAAACTATTTGTAGGGAACCAACCTGTGATATTTTTTTTTCTACTCGTATTTATGCATGGTTATTCACTATTCTCAGATTGATCTTTATTTTTATCACCCGTACTAGACAAATATGCTCATGTATGTCAGGGTTATACAACGTGCGGTCCGCAATCTATGTCTTGCATGAATATGTATGATTTTATTATTACAAACTGCGGTCCGTTCTGGCCCATATAAACATCTGAGCTGTGCACGAATTCGCTACCTTACTCAAGGTAGTATATACTTAGTAACTCAAAATAAATTTATTTGATTGTCATACTTTATAAGGATAAATTATAAATGGCACGGTTGTCAATTGTCGATTAAAAGAAGTATCTGAAATCACGAAATAAAATGCCTTGTTTTGTAATTTGAGAAGAAAAAAAATCGCTATCAACTTGTGTTCGTTCAAGTCCAGCCAAATGGAATTACCCAATTTGTAACTATATTTGTGGACAAACACTATTCTACGAAATGACAGCATATTAACTTCCTAGTAAATGGATCATATGTAAGTTTCAAGATGCCCACCCCGTTTAATCCATGTACATAATCAGATGCAGAGACATGTTTTAAATATTAACGTGCATAAAACTGGGACTAATCTTACGTAAATAAATTAACAGTGAGTAACTTTTATTTACATTTTGCAAAGTAGGTCAGCCATACTACTCGCTTAGTTGGATCGGTTATATACGTCTGAAATAGCCTAACCCAACTTGTGTTCATGGGCATTTGCGGAAGGGGTGGGGGTAGGCAAAGCAACATATAGACTGACAGATTCATCCATAAATAAATATTGAATGCACACACAGACACATACATACATACGTGCGTTCGTGCATACATACATACACACATACATACATACATACATACATACATACATACATGCATACATACATTTTAGTCGTTTATGAGACATTGCTGAATACTACAGTGTCAGTTTTTCAATTAAAGCATCTGTTATCTGTGTACAATTGCTTTTCGAAGAAAATATGGGAACTGTTTGATCACGCTTGTGCACGAATTGCTTTTTAATAGACTTATTGTTAACGTCTGGTAAAAAGAAAATAACCTTCTGTCCAGCTATAGCATGTGTATAAGACCGTTATGGTGGCCTAGTGGTTAGAACGTCCGCCTCAGATGCGGGAGATCGTGGGTTCGAGCCTCGTCTGAGTCATACAAAAATGATAATAACAGCTGCCTTGCTGTCGCTCAGAGGTTAGTGTTAGGACAGGTCGGCCTGGTGTAAAGACAATGTGACTGGGTGGGACATCATGTTACACTCTAAACTGCCAAACTGCAGACATCGTAACGATACGACTGAACACTTGTTAAAGCCTTGTTAAAAATCCAAATCTCTCACACACACATATACACACACATGTCATGTGTATTACACACTATCATAAAGAGCAGTATAAGGTTGTCAATTTGTCAAGGACAGAACCAACTAAAGAGAGATTACTCTATTAGAACTAGACAGCGATAAGTGTGATCTAGTCACTACTTATACATTTATAATGATGTATTTCATCTAAATATGAATTGATATCATCTCACATGTATCCAAGAGAGTCAGCTATTTTTATTTTATATTTAAAAAAATCTTTCATAAGCTACAATGCTTACACAATGTACCAATCACAACTAGATTTCCCGACACATTAAATACCCCACCTACACTCATCCCAAAACGGACCCGCGCAATAAGTATCGTTTATACATGCAATGTGCACTTGTGAAGTCTAGTGTGGTTACTTATATGTCATTACATATACGTCAACGTTTTTGGATTGTGTCATCAAATTATATGCAGTCTCGAACGTTTGATACTTTCCAGAGGAAGCGAGACAGGATTTTGAACATCAGGCAATAACACAATTTGAGACAAACTCATATTGTACACTGTATGAAAAGTTGTCTTTACAAATATTTAAGTTATACTTAAATATTAGTAAAGATGTAAAATGTATCAGTATCACCTTTACAATATCTTTACATAACAAAAAGATGAAAGTTCAACTTTTGTCACTGTAAAGACTATAAAAGTAGTTGAGTTATCTGTACAAAAATTAAAGGAATTGAAAGTGTGACTTTATAGATATTAAATCCAAACTAAACTGCAGGCTTTCTGCCACAAGCTTACATACATTAAATAGTTTGTTTACTTTGCTTCACTTAACCTAAGGACAGATGGTATAGTTAGGTCAACCAGAGCGATTTGTTTAATGGGACTGTTCCAGCAAATATACAAGAAATCCAGATAAAAGTGAAAAATGATAACAATAACAAATGATCAATAGTTTAACAAATGTATTGCAATCATTACTTCAAAATGTACAGTTAACATCAGAATCAAACAGCATCTTAATTGATTTATTTTTATACATGATAATGACCAATATTTATCAAAGAACAACAAAGGGGTTAAATAGCTATTAAAGAAAAGCAATTATTTGGGAAATACATTTTATTAATAACTATATTGCCAAAAATATCTGTGCTGGGACAGAACTTTCCCCGTTATGTCAAAGATTATTTTATATGTACAATAAAGTGTATATTAACCTATGTATTGTGTGTTATTTAAATTGTAATTTAATTGGTTAGATATAGTTTGAATAACGCACAATGCATTCTAACCAGGCCCCTTGTTTGGGCCCCTCTTTGTCTGTGGTGGTTCTGCCAAACACGAGGTCAGTTACTATTTTTTTTTATGTTCATGTTGAACCAATCAGATGACGGAATTAGAACACGTGATCTAACATTCGTCAGCTGGTTTGAGGCAGTGATACAGTGGCTTGGATGCAACAAAGACCTGTCTTTCAGTGCTAGCGCTACACTAAATTATTAACCAAGGTTACTGTAGTGAACAGACATCTCCATATACATGAAGTTTTCCTTATTTGCAAATTCTTCATGCATCAGATTACTGTCCGTTTTGTGCACTTGATAACTGGTATACATAGGGATATGGTGGTATTGCATTGGTTGCAATAGAGATTATAAAATCTAGATGAAACCATCAAACTTTAATGGTGACCACTGCTGGGATGGAGGATTCAACCCAGGCGCACTGGTAAAACGTGTTGAATGTGTAATGTAATGCCTTGTTGCAGGTGTTTACACACAAGATATACTCTGATGCAAATCACAGTTATTATCCAATTTACAGTAGAAAATGCTTATTTTGTTGCCGGTAATGATTAATAAAAGATAATAATTTACACAACTTTAATTTTTGTAAAGGTAAATTGCAGGATATACTAATTAACGTAAAGACATGTAATGTTAAACTTTAATGAGATTTTAAAAACTTAAAATTGGTCTTTTTGTTACCTTTAAGAAATGGAATTGGTTCCCTTTAATTACTTAATGGACATATTTACTACTTCTTTACAAACTAAAAGTTATTCTTTCATACACCTTTTGTTCCTTGGAAAAGTGGGCCATTTATTTGCATTTTAGGACCCTAAGATTGCTTGTAAATGTCATCTTTAATACCTTTAACTTTTTCTTCAAATTTGTATTAAAGTTAAGTAAAGGTCAAGTAAAGTTTGTCTTTCTTTATGTTTCAAGTGCTAGTAAATATATCTTTTCAAGCAGTGGTACTTCCTGTAGTTTAATCTCAGAGATACTTAAAGTCATTTCTTACGGCAGAATACCAATCTGCAACATCTGAATCATCGCCGTTCAGTACGCTTCTTTGCTTATAGAGCGATTTACTCTCCAATTCTACGCAGACGACATGTACATATGGTAACATTAGCAAAACAGTACCAAACACTTGGTTAAATCACAGTTTTTAATATCATGACTTGCTGATTTTAATTTAATGAATGTCTTGATTGCATCTGCACTTTGGCAGGAAACGTTAGTTATTATACCCATCACCCGTTCGTAATATCACAATAGAAACGGACCAGAGTAAAGTGGGTTTGGGACTCAAAAAAAATTGTTAAAGCTACGTTAAAAATCCAAATCACACACACATACAAAAATAATGCGTGGCCTTTACATCTTTAAGATACCATTTGAATTTATATAGGTTTTAAATATACAAGGAAAAGGCAATGCAAAGCATACCACAGTACACATATAATAAAAGTGTTAATACATCGGAATCATATAGCTATTAAATATATCATCCTTAGGGACAAGAACCCAGCCAAAATCACGTGCAAGTGACACAATCCACCATTTAGGGCAACCAAATGCTACAATCACATGTCTAAGACAAGACACTAAATAGGCAGCAGATTAAGGTAGCATCATACTGTCTTGTGTTTCTATATAGAGCAGTGATACAAGAAACTCTTACGTCACTGGTAGACGACGATGTATGGTGGTTCCCACGGCTTATAAAACAGTCTGTTTGAAATTATATCGTGTATGACCCTCGATGTGTAAAAGAAAATATTTCTGTATATCTAAAACAGTTCAAATGTTACTATGAACAGTAAATCATATTCTTACATAATAAAATAAACTAGAGTTAGTCTTTTCAAATATCAAACATCTGATTAGAGTTTTTCTTTGAAACTGGCGATATCTTAGGAAGAAAATATGTCAACAGTCTTAATACTTTGAGTCAAACATTATTGTTGGTTACATTATCCACGTCTCATGAAGCTGCCATGAAAGGCTTATATATGGGAACGAGATGGTTGTGCTCCTAGCGATGACCTTTTTCTTTTCCCCAATGTTTATGAAATACACTAATCTTATTTCAAGGGGCATATATGCACATCAAGTGCCTTTATCTGAGGGTCGTGATCATCTTCCGTTACGTAGGTATATTTTGTAACAAATTACATGCATGCACTCACGAGATTCTCACAGTCTGGAACCTGGCATGTATAATCTTTTCTTTTCATCGTAAAGCTCGTATCGATTAGTCTGTATGAATATAGTGCATTGAACATCCCGAATTCAAGGACATAAAACAATTATCGGCGAGTGTTAATAACTGAAATAAGTTAAGAGATAAAGATATAACGTTTTATACTTCTAGTTAACGCCTGTACCCGGGCAGAACTGCACCTTTTTCAGGTGAAATATAGTTAGTTTATTGTATGCCAGTTTCGATCTTTGTAATGGTCACATGACAAAGTGGGAAGTGTTCTTTTTTATTGGCCCTAACTGGCATATACTTTAGTCAAATCATATAGAACTACTTGCAGATGTTTTGCGACTACTGGCACATCAATCATGTCAAGGTTGCCATCTGTTCCACGCATATGATTATGTTAAATTGTTGTCTGGATCGTTCGTAATGCTAAACCAAAATATCATCGACTTTATCAGTTCAAACATATATTTTCCTACTATTTGGGGACCAGAAATGATTTTCACAAAATTAATAAATGTTCCTTTCTTAAGCCCTTCTTTTTCACGTTTCATTCTCCTTTGTCATTTTCTACCCCACCTTGATCGTGATAACATGGCCTAAGGCGCTGAATTACAAGGATATGCTATCAGTTTATTTTATTAAGGTAGGCATGATGAGATATAAATGGGATTTAGTATAAATATAACAATCTAGTTACAGTAATATCAATCAATTTAACTAGGTCAAGTGTTTTCCAGAAAGATATATGACGACGCGTTATTTTTATATATGCGTATCACATTTTATTTACTGAAATCCTGTATCGTAATACTTTTGATACCTGCATGAAATGGCACTATAAAAGAGTGAAACATTTTACACAGAGCCTGAAATACTACTGGCAGAACTATTCGCTTTTGTTTTGAAAGCAGAAATAGCACTAATATAGTTGATAAAGCACATATACATGAATGACATACATCTGCATATGTTTTTCTCCCGAAGTATCAAGTCAGCGTCTCTAAATGTAGATTAAAAAAAACGAATTCGCTTTCGTACACGAATGATCTAAATATACTTCTCATTGATATGCATCTTAACTTAATTCCCCCATGTTTATGAAATACGCTAATCTTATTTCAAGGGGCATATATGCACATCAAGTGCCTTTATCTGTAGGTCGAAGGTCATCTTTCGTTTCGCAGGTATATTTGCAACAACTTACATGAATGCGCTCACAAGATACTCACAGATTAAAAATCTGGCAAGTAAAATCTTTTTTGTTCATCGTAAAGCTCGTATCGATTAGTGTGTATGAATATAGTGCACTGAATTCAAGGACAACAACCAATTATCGGCGAGTTCTAATAACTGTAATAAGTTCAGTAATAAAGATATAAGGTTTTATACTTCTAGTTAACGGCTGTACCCGGGCAGAACTGCACCTTTTTCAGGTGAAATACAGTTAGTTTATTGTATGCCAGTTTCGATCTTTGTAATGGTCACGTGATAAAGCGGGAAGTGTTTTTTTATTTGACCAAACTGACACATACTTTAGTCCAATCATATAGAACTACTTGCAGTTTTGCAACTACTTGCACATCAATCATGTCAAGGTTACCATATGTTCCACGCATATGATTATGTTAAATTGTTGACTGGAACGCACGTAATGCTAAACAAAAATCAGTCTAAAAATAATATTTCCTACTATTTGTGGGCCAGAAAGTATTTTCACAAAACTCCCAGTTACTCCTGGAATAATGATCCTTTTCTAAGCCCTTCTTTTTCACGTTTCATTTCCTTTGTAATTTTCCTCTCCACATTCATCGTGATAACATGGCATATGGCGCTGAATTAGAAGGATATGCTATAATTTTATTTTATTAAGCTAGTCATTATGAGATACCACTCTATGTACTTTAAAATCAATCCATTTATCTAGGTTAAGTGTTTTCCAAAAAGAAATACGACGTCGCTTTAATTTTATATATGGATATCACATTTTATTTACTGAATTCCTGTATCGTAATGCTTTTAATACCTGCATGAAATAGTACTCCAAATACATGTCCAAATTTTAGAGCAAATTGCGGAACGTTTTTGTTAACAAGCCTTATGCAATGTCTTACTTTAGTGATTTGCATAAGACTGTATTTATACACTAATCGACATCTCATTGTCTACCTACGTACAAGAGTTGTTTAAAGCTTCCAAAGAGTAAAACATTTTACACAGAGCCTGCAATACTACTGGCAGAACTATTTCCTTTTAGTTTTGAAAGCAGAAATAGAACTAATATAATTAATAACGCACATATTCATGAATGACATACATCTGTATATGTTGTTTTTTTTTTTTACTTTAACGTCAGCGTCTCTAAATGTAGATAAAAAACCGAATTCACTTTCGTGCATGAATGATCTAAACATACTTCTCATTGATATACAGCTTTATTTAATTAATTCGGTAGATGCTGAAAAAGAGTGAGATGTGCAGATGTTTTCCGCCATGCTCGTCCTGATTCATGGAGGAGACCAGTTTTATAAAGAACTGAACCATATAGGAACCGTAGCGTACCACAGGTAAACAAACCTCACCTGAATCGTCGTTAATGAGCAATCCACTTTAATTTTACAAGTCAGTGTCAACAATAAAGCCAACCAACAAAAAAAATATTTAAAAAAATGGATAAAATGAATGTAATCTGCACTGAACATAAAGAAATGCACATTATGCAGGTTTGGAGATTTTGGTATGGATATCGATATAACATTTATTATTTTATCATATAGTTGTTATTTTAGTCATTTGGATTAACGACAATATTTACTGATTGACATTCTAACACCAAACACACAGTTATATATATATATATATATATATATATATATATATATATATATATATATATATATATATATAATCTCGATCTGGTTTTCCCCCATGATTATGTATTATGCATGTAAATATATTGCGTGACTGACCTGGCCATTTATCTAGATAGGGGCCTACCTGGCAAAACCTTGCTATTTTGTAAAGAACATATTAGGTACGCAATATTTCACTTGGAACTGAGATATAGTTTTACGAACATTGTTACTTTAGCAAAACATGTTTACTTGTATCTGAGATTGGGACTTTAGTTTTCCATTTGTAATTTCCTGTTCTTGCTGACATCCTTGAATGTTCTAGAAACAGGTTGTTTATGAATTTGATAGGACGTTGACCCTTGTCTTGGCTCTGTAGTTTGGTTTAGCTTTTGTATTAATGTTGTTTATTTGATAATTACTCATTGCTGTTTTAAGAAACGTCTTTAGAGGACTTATTTATAGTTGTATTGTAGCATTTATTTGTGAAGATTTATTGCTTGTGGATAATATCATCGTGATACATCTATACTGTTGACACATTAGAACATTTGAAGCTATTGGTATATCAGCACATTCAAATGTGTCTTGTATTCAAAATATCACTATAAGTCATTCTTGAGCTATTAAATCGTGCAAAACCATAGTCGTAACACAACAGACACACATAGACACACTGCATTCCATTCTTTCATTTTACCTGGTTACTATGTTATATTTCGGATAGGGGATAAAGTTATTATCATAGCTACCTACCTACCTATCTACCTACCTACCTATGAATCTATCTATCTATATATCTATCTATCTATCTATCTATCTATCTATCTATCTATCTATCTATCTATCTATCTATCTATCTATCTATCTATCTATCTATCTATCTATCTATCTATCTATTGTTGTTTACTTTTTCTGGTCTTCTCTATTCATAATCTTATAATGGAATCTTCAAACGTGTTGATGGAATCAACTTGTTGAGTACTACATCATCACAAAGTAGATCACGATGAATCCTTTTTTAGAATACACTATATCTGGATAACTTTTGATCTTTAACTGTTCAAGTTTTTTGTATACATATCTAGTAGTACCACACCCGTTGTTATGTTGTGTTAGGCGTGTGCTTTCAAAACATGACCATAAATGTTACCGTTAATGCTTATAATGCAATCATATTTAGAAACATTCAACTTGGGGGTATGGTATTGGGGGGAGAGGGTGAATATCCGTTATTGCAGGAGTAGGTAAATATAGCCCACATTTTACCCCTGATTTATGTTAAATTTTCCATCTGATGCTCATTTTTCTTGATCTGTTAATGGTTGAATACCGAAACTGCTTTTGAATACCGAAACTGCTGCAAATGATGAGCATGCTTAGAATATTGTTGTTATTGGTGGTGATGATGATGATAATGTTGTTGTTAGTGGTGGTGGTCATAATGATAATGTTGTTGTTAGTGGTGGTGATGATGATCACTGGTATTGTGGCACACCTTTTCAAGAAAGATGCATTCGTGACCTCCGATTTCTCTTTTACTCGTTTTGTATTTAGCCCATGACCACATATGTTTCTGGCATTCTATGCGCATACTATGCTTTCTAGAAATATGAACGTTGATGAAGGTATACACCACTATAAGTACTACATGCTTATGGCAAAATCAGGTATCTGTAGCCTATATTTAAAGCTTCAGACTTCTTGTTTCAATGTTTGTATTTCATGTTAGTTTTATGGGTTCTATTGATATCGTTGCATGTATGTATATTTAATTTAAATTGTGTGCTTGCCCTTTATCCGTAATTGAGGATAGAGTTTAGACCTACCTGATATTGTCATGTTTTCATGATGTAAATACGTTGTTTACAGAATTAAACATCTAGCCGTATTTACAAACAAAAAATGTTCTGAAGAGACCTTCTGACCTATATACTGGTCATTGTCATATGTCTTAGATTATTATATATGGTAAAGAAAATTATTCATTGCTGTCTAAATTTCAGTCTGTGAAATTATTTACTGTTCTTTCAAAAATATTTTTGAGAGGAATCATTTAGTCATTTTTCATTGGAATTGCAAGGTATTGATTAACTTTAAGAACTAAGAAACTACCTTGGGATTGTTGATGTCTCAATCCAAGACATTATGGATATATCATCGCAGTACATTCAAGGCTATGTACGGTATAGCTGTATAGTAAAAAATTTTGCTTCATCAAAACATTCAAGACCCTTGGAATTCATTCGGATTATTTAGAATTTATTTGACAATACAGTCAGTTACTCTTAAATAGTCGCTTTTATAATCTAGGTAAAACTGGTATAAATCGATTCTTTTGTTACACATCGATGACGATATGATATATATATATCGATGACGATATTATGCACACATCGATGACGATATCATATTTAGACATACAATGAGCAGTACTATTAGACATGCCAGTTAACTACCCATGTGCATTTAGCTATTTGCAATTAAATTATCCATGCCAGCTATTTAGCTATGAGCAATTATGTGGAATTAGCTTTGTGTAATATAGTTGGCCATCTCAGCTAATTAGCTTTCAGCAACTATATGCAATTAGCATTGTGTAATACAATTAGCCATGGCAGCTATTTAGCTATGAACAACTATGTGGAATTATCTTTGTGTAATATAATTAACCATGTCAACTAATTAGCTATTAGGAGCTATGTGCAATTAGCTTTGTGAAGTACAATTAGCCATTGGAGCTATATAGCTTTCAGCAACTAGGTCCAATTAGTTTCGTGTAATGTAATTAGCTATGCCATATAGTTAGCTATGAGCAACAATACAATTAGCCGTCTCGCATAATTAGCTATTAGCAGCTATGTACAATTTGCCTTGTGCAATAAAACTAGCCATGTAGCTAATTAGTTATTAGAAGCTATGTGGAATTAGCTTTATTTAATACAATTAACCATGCCACCTAATTATCTATTATAAGGTATGTTCAATTAGCTTTGTGTAATACAACTAGCCATGTTAACTAATTAGCTATTATAGGCTATATGCAATTAGTTTAGTGTAACACAATTAGGCATATCAACTAATTAGCTACTAGTTGTAACATTTCAAATGCAATTATTTAAAAACGCCAGTTAAATTTTTATTGGATCACTTGATATGGGTTATATGATTTTCAGGGAGCGATTGTGTGGAATATAAGGTACTTTCGGTTTCACATAACGCTATAGATATAAAGCATATTGGCTGATAGTCTTGTATTAATTATCAGGCAATGCGCGAAAAGTTATTAGGATGCATTTATTTTGGTACGAATACTGTCATGCTGTGCATTGGATACGATGACAGCACGCTCTTTGATTTTCTTCGTTGGTAATTATTACTTTTCTGTCTTTCTACTACTTACACATCTGCTGTGATAATTGTAATTGAAACCATGTATCTAGATTGTGCGAGATTTGAGCTGAGGTTAGAGTTTAATATCAACTTGGCTGTGATATACAGTGAACAGGAGACACGACATTTATTTTGATCTAAATTAGTAGAAATCGTATCTCAGCTATACACTGTCCTTATGTTAAGGATAATAGGAATGTAAACGAAACTTAGCTATCCAAATGTTGAAATTCGTTTGATTGATGAAAATTGTGGCAGAGAGAAAATAGCTGAAATAGTTACATATCTCAAACGATGTGATTGACCTGAAACTATAAAGGAATTTCAAAATGTAGACAAGGTATTTTACAAGATCGAGCGCATAAATCAACTGAGGTCCTGTGGAATATAAAAAAAAGACTATGAATATACCGGTAGTCGCAGATATCTTGGTAGTTGAAATTACTTCGTGGATTGCAAACCATACGTCATTTTTGTTATGCCCTTTCCTTTTCTTCAACGAAATTAGTATCAGAGTAAGTGATGAAACGATCACGGCTGATGCTTGGTGAGAAAATTACTTGGCTAATTTATGATTTTTATCACAAGTGTTTTAGTTATTGTATGGTAGGTAGATGGCGAGGCTGGAAGATCACATGGCTCATTAAGAACTATATAATTGGGGTTAACGTTGTCTTTGACGTTTGAGTGTCTTCAACTTTGATCAAGGTTTGCAAGAAATTTTGGAGAAATAAAGAAAAGAAAGACCACACACATACCTTCTTACATATCTACCAACGTATCTGTTTAACATGTAAATCATGTTATTGCTTGCTATAATCGTCAGTGCTCTCAGCACAAGCAGCTAGTATCTGGGTGAAGTCCTTGCTTGATTCATTTCTCACAAAATACAGATATTTTCCAGGAGCACAAACTGAAAGTAAATCAGAAAGATAAGCGTATATGGCTCAGATAGTTGCGAATGCATACTCACACATGCATTTATTCATACGCTGGTTTTCATTACTTTCGTTTTAGCCTCTTTATATATTAGTACGTGAATGACCATACGCAAGAAACTCTATAATGACGATCACGTCACAATTAGCAAACACAGAATACTTCGAAATATTACAATTGCTGAAAAGACCTGTAACTTTTTTCTTTTCGTTACATCAACGTTGCAAAGTTTTTGACTGGCTGCATCGAGATAGTGAGTTTCATTTCCATATTTGTTTTCACACAAGCGACGTTGAAGGCAAAATACAATGTTGTAAATCAAAATAAAAAAGGTCTTATCGTAACGTATATATAGATTGCGAATAACAGTACTTTCAAGTGCACTGGATTCAGCAAGGGATCATGTTTGCCAGGGATTCATTAAAATCAATGAATACACTGACTACGAACAGTGCAAAAATAGTATCTAACTAAGCCAAGAGCTTTCGATTCTTAATGAATATTCTTCAGAGGCAAATACATAACATATACATCTGTTATTTTTATGTAAATATATGTACGCGCAAATTAAATCCCAGATATTTCATTATAATATGCTACTGGGTGACTAATAAGCAAATTTAGATAATTATATGTATATAACCCCATCCTGAAATAAAGGGCGAGAGATGGTGTTGACAAACGATAGGTGTGACAAAATCGGAGAACATATGTATATAACTGAAACTATATATATATATATATATATATATATATATATATATATATATATATATATATATATATATAACAGTCCTTTGAATAAATTGTTGGAGAAATATAAGACAGATTTCATTACCATGTCTGGTTCAAAGTGTTACATTTTCGTTTGCAATTAAAGTTAAGCAACAAATAAAATTAAATGTAAGCTCTTTTACCTGTCGTTGTATACGTGTTTTGCAGTTAAACAAAGTAAGCAATATCACTGCTTCGAAGAAGTTGACCAGGTAGCAACATAAATTAAACACGCATACATTTGGCCAGTTTAAAATGGCCATATATTTGTACAGCCTAACTTATTATTGGCCATTACTGTTTGCATGAAATATACAGCATAAATAGTTTTGAAACTTCCATATGAAGCTTAAGAGCCTGATCCAAGGAAAACATTTCCTTTTCATTGGCTGAGAAGACTATTTAGGACTGAGATACGCATATGTGTGTCTCCAAATAAGATGCTTATAGAGATGTATAGCACCATCTTAAATGTTGTAGAGATCTACAACATTATGTTACATTTTCTATTAATCTATATCATCATGATAAATGCTGTAGAGCTCTTAAGTGTGTACAATCTATTCATGTCAGTAAATATGTCGATTCTAATCCTTTACAGTTTAGGTTCATATCTTCAGCACTAGATTAAATATAATAAATATAAATTAACATCCAAAATCTGCACTACAATCTTAATAACGAATTCATACGGTATTGCAGATGCTGACCATGGTTTGATCTGAAGGATTTAAGATGACTGGGACAACTGATATGTAGCAGAACAACAAAACACATAGTCAATAAGGCATACCGTTAAGTGTTGAGAAATAGACAAAACCTCATCACACAAGAACTTAGATGTTGCTGTCAGGTAGATAGATGATCGCAACATGAATAGATCTATCGATATTTCTCTGGGTTCCCTTGTGGGAAGAAATTATCCGTGTCGCTGTCAATTGAACATCGAGAACCACGAGAAAACAAGTCTATACGAAGATGAAAACTCAAAAAGCGAGACAATTTCGACATATGTTAAAACAGGAGAGAAATACAAATATCTCAAAAGATTTAGAAAATTGAAATGCTTTTATATTTCTTTATTATTCTCATTTGCACTGAACATTGGACTAATTGCAACAGCTGCGTGTCTGGGAATAATAATTGGAAAAAGTACTTTGCATGAGATGGACCAGTGTCCCCTCCAAAAGTTACCAAGCGAAGCTGTAAAAGACACAGTTTGCATAACATGTGACTATTTAGGATCGACGTTGAAAGCCGAAGATACTTTGTTTCATTTCATTGCACCTTGTGGATATAGATTTCGCTGTGTGAGAAATTCTATAATCCAGAAGTATTTGCTGCTTGTATGTATCTCTCTATCGCCTCTCTCTATGTCGATCTCTGTCTGTCTGTCTGTCTGTCTGTGAACTAACATAATTAACAGTCAAAATTTTCATAATAGATCTATAGCATGCATACACGGTATAAATTCGAGGTTCTGGTTTTATTTGTTTTTCTTCCATACTCAAAAGCAAATGTGCAGTTATTGCATCATAACCTTAATTATGACAATGTCAAGTTACGCACTTCAGCTAGACGACCATCTTAATGACCTTGTACAACCATCCTTTTAAGTTAGATGCTAGAGATGCAGTGATTAATCGCGATTTCAGTCTGGGAACATGTACGTGATTTAACTTGTTTAAAAGTACTAACTAAACGGGATATTGTGAGCCAACCGCCTGAGTCTCTGTCCATCCTTCCACCAGTCAGCACATCCTTTACTGTTTTCTTTTAAATCATATCATCCGTACATATGTATTCAACTTTGATATTCACTAAACCACATGGTACACGGGAATATTATCGTTGCCACTCAAATCATCGTTTCTATATCCATCGTTTCGATGAATCTTCAACATGACGATGATTTATTTTTCCTCATATTTTATGACGTCCTTAATCTGATGAACGTAATCCCATTATTACAAACCATTAAAGCTGATTTTGAAAAATTATATCGACTGAAATCAAGCATAATATAGTCACATTATTAATTTGTAAAGTTAAATATGTCTTCAGTAGAAAAGTAATCTTCTGTAGTGTCACGAAGGAGACATGTTCTACGGCAGTATTTATGTAATGTGATAAAAATGACATGATCCATGGCAAGAATTATGAAATGTGATAGGAGACATGTTTTACGGCAGTATTTATGTAATGTGATAAACATGACATGATCCATGGCAAGAATTATGAAATGTGATAGGAGACATGTTCTACGGCAGTATTTATGTAATGTGATAAAAATGACATGATCCATGGCAAGAATTATGAAATGTGATAGGAGACATGTTCTACGGCAGTCTTTATGTGATGTGATAAAAATGACATGATTCACGGCAAGAATTATGAAATGTGATAGGAGACATGTTCTACGGCAGTCTTTATATAATGTGATAAAATGACATGATCCATGGCAAGAATTATGAAATGTGATAGGAGACATGTTCGACGGCAGTCTTTATGTGTAACGTGATGAAAGAAAAAACTGAGAAATATTATCATCTTAATTAAAAATATATTCCAATTTTATTTTCTTAACACTGCAGACAACTTATATTGATTCAAACTTTGAGGGCAAAATAATATCCAGCAAGTTAGAAATCAAGGTTAGATGTACAAAGTTCTTTAAACGATCGTAGTTGTATGTATCATGCAAACCATGTTGCGAGATATACTTGTAATTAGCTTAGTTGTCTTACCGGAAGAATCATTTTTGATGTTGTAATTCATTTCAAATTCTCTTACTCAAAAAACAAATAGAATGAAAAGCGTTGACTTTCATTGTTATCTAAACTGAGGTTACTATACTGGAACGATGAATTTTAAATTTTAAATTTTAAATTATATGATGTGCTGAAAATAATATTTCTTAATATTTCTTAAAACTGCCTTAGTCGTTTTTTTTATTGGACACTAGTTATGCAAAATTCGTAGTACAGTCTTAAAATTTGTAGTACAGTCTTAACATTCGTAGTACAGTCTTACAATTCGTAGTACAGTGTTAAAATTCGTAGTACGAGTTTCCTGCTGTCTTGCAGGTTGGCTTTGGTTAGCCAAGGGCTAATGGAGTAAACCCTAAAAGAAAATCCGGAGTGGAGACCCTAAGACAGTTGGGCGATGTACTACATCCCCTTCTGGCAACTTCTGGGTCTGGAGAGGGATGGGCTCCGCCAGACGACTTTTGCCCAAGACACACTGATAATGCTGAACAAATCTGAAGTTATCATACTGGATCGGTCGTCGCCCGGGTCAACAAGATCCGCGCCTGCCGTTGTTCACCAGAATGGAGGTGACAGGTGTGCTACTGGTACTTTGCATAAAATCAGAGCGAGAGACAACGTTGCCATCTCCACATGGAACATTAGAACTCTGGCACAAACTGGAAGACTCCAAGAGTTGACACACGATATAGAACACTACACATGGCACAAACTGGGACTCTGTAAAGTAAGATGGAAAGCCCTAGGAGAACACCAAACTGAAGATGGGCATATATTATACTATAGTCGAGAGTTGGACAAGTCCATAAATGGAGTAGGCTTCCTTGTGAACAAAGCCATCAAGGGATGTCGCCCCATATCTAGCAGAATCATCTCCATTTGTCTGAAAGCATCCCCTTTTAACGTCACAATTATCAAAGTCTATGCTCCAACTACTGATCATGATGATGAAGAAATAGAGGAGTTCTACAACAAACGTCAGGGTATAATAAACATGGTAAGTAAAAAAGACATCCTTATTATCCAAGGAGACTCGAATACCAAAGTTGGCAAAGATGCTCTAAAAGACTGGGGTGATCATTGTAGACCTTCTTGCAATGTGCTTACCAATGAAAGAGGAAGACGGCTGCTCGAGTTCGCAAGCTACAACAACTTGGTACTAGCCAACACCATGGGCCAACATAAAGCTTCACGATGCTGGACATGGCACGCACCAAATGGAACCCATCATAACCAGTTCGACTACATATTGGTTCAAAACCGTTACCGATCTGGCACCAATAGAGAAAAAACAAGAACGTTCCCAAGTGCTGATGTTGGGAGTAATCACGACCTCGTCATTATGAACTTCCGAGTGAGGTTGAAGAAAATTAACAAGCCAAAGAAAATAAGGCTCAAATTCAACCTTGAATAACTGAAGGAACCTAACATCTTCAAGACATTCCAAGCCACAATTAGAGGAAAATTTGCTCCACTCCTTGTGATGGATGTTGATGTTAAAGTAATGACAAACACTTTCAACACTGTCATGACAACAGTTGCCAAGGACATCATTGGCCTCCATCGCCCAAAGAAAAAACCCTGGGTTACAGAAGAGACTCTGAATCTGTGTGATGCCCGAGGAGACCTAAACAACACACGACACACAACAGGGGCAGTGGACTATCGAGAAATAAACAATGATGTCAGAAACAAATTGAAGAAAGCAAAAGAAAAGTGGATTGGACAACAGTGCACATATATAGAGAGCAGTCTGAGTAAGAATAACAGCAAAAAAGGCATTCCAAATTGTTAAAGACCTCACCAGACGGAAGCAACCAAGAGACAATACCATTCAAGACGAAAATGGAAAATGCCTCACAGAAGCAAGTGACATTGCAGAAAGATGGACTGAGTATTGTAAGGAACTTTACAACCATCCGTCCACAGGAGACCCAGAGGTGCTTGACGTTCAAAACTCCACAAATAATGATGATTTCCCAATTCTCAAAGAAGAGGTGGAGTGAGCAATAAGAGCAGTGAAGAATGGAAAGGCAGCTTGAGTAGAGAACATCGCAGCTGAATTTATCAAAGATGGTGATGAATCAGTGATAGAACTACTAACAAAAATCTGCAACAAGATCTGGAAGACTGGTGAATGGCCAACACAGCGGACTCAGTCATTGATTATAACACTCCCCAACAAAGACAATCTCCAGCTGTGTCAAAACTACAGAGGCAGGGTTACGGAGTGGAAGAAGCACAGCAGAACAAATTTTCGATCTTAAGGTTCTGTGTGAAAAGTACTCACAACATCAACAAGACATCTATCAGGTGTCCATAGATTTCCAAAAGGCTTTTGATATAGTGTGGCATGAGGCATTGTGGGCCACACTGAAGAAGTACAACATGGGTCAAGCGTTGACCATCATCATCAAGCAGTTGTACGCTAAGGCTACCAGTGCAGTAATTGCTCAAGGTTCTGTGGGGGACTGGTTCAAGACAGCAGTTGGAGTACGGCAAGGCTGTCTCCTGTCACCCACGCTTTTCAACATCTACTTAGAGCGCATCATGAGCGAAGCCCTTGAAAACCACTGTGGGACAGTCCGCATTGGAGGGCGTAACATGACCAACCTCCGCTTTGCAGACGACATTGATGGGCTGACAGGCAGTGAAGATGAGCTTGCCACCTTAGTGAAGAACCTGGATGAAACATCTTCCAGATTTGACATGGAGATAAGTGCCGAGAAGACGAAGCTGATGACAAACAGTGGCAAACAAATCTCAACCAAGATTAAAGTCAGAGGACAGGAACTGGAAACAGTGGGCCAATTCAAATATCTTGGTTCTATAATCACGGAAGAGGGATCAAGACCAGAACTTTTGTCACGAGCAGCAAAACAACGGCAGCTATGGCAAAGCTAAGACCCATCTGGAGAGAGAAGAACATCTGTCTGAAAACTAAAATCAGACTATTGAGAGCTCTAGTCATCTCAATCTTTCTGTATTTATGTGAGGCCTGGACCCTGACAGCAGAATTACAACGAAGAATTCAGGCAATTGAAACGAGATGCTACAGAACCATCCTTGACATCTCTTACATGGACAACATCACAAATGAAGAAGTACGCGACACCATCAGGCACAAAGTAGGCCATCATGAAGACCTCCTCACCATTATCGAAAAGAGAAAGCTGAAATGGTATGGTCATGTCACTAGATCCAACAGTCTATCCGCAACAGTACTGCAGGGTAGTGTCCAAGGTGGTAGAAGGAGAGATAGACAGAGAAAAAAGTGGAGTGACAACATCACAGAATGGACCAGGAAAGGTTTTGCAGAGACACAGGCATTGGCACATGATCGAGTCAAGTGGAGAGAAATGGTCAGATGTTCATCAGCACAGTGCCTCAACGACCACACTAGGTCAAGAGACTAATGATAATGATGAGTTATTCAAAATTCGTAGTACAGTCTTTACATTCGTAGTACAGTCTTAACATTTGTAGTACAGTCTTACAATTCGTAGTAGTCTTAAAATTCGTAGTACAGTCTTATTAAGTAGCTACACTTTGTGAAGTCATATTCATTCTTAAAGCATTGTTATAAATATCTATTAATATGCAATGTGTCAAATGTGTTCTAAGTTATATCTAGTTCGTAAAGCATTGTTATGTATATGGTATAATACAATGTGCCAAAATTAGGCCCATGTCATATCTATTTCTTAAAGCATTGTTATGTATATGGTATAATACAATGTGCCAAAATTAGGTCCATGTCATATCTATTTCTTAAAGCATTGTTATGTATATGGTATAATACAATGTGCCAAAACTAGGTCCATGTCATATCTAGTTCGTAAAGCATTGTTATGTATCTATCGTTATACAATGTGCTAAAATTAGTCCTATTAATATAATTTTCGAATCGCAAGAAAAGAAAAGAATGCTTTAGATGTCAGAGTATTTCAAATTACTGCATACTCAGACAAAACTTAAATGTAAAAATGGTCACTTTACCGGAATGTTGCGTTTTACCTTTTTTGGGGATAAAGATCAAGTTCATATACTGACACACTGAAGTTTATAAACTAACCCATACAGGCACATACAGTAGGACTTTGTAGAAACACAGTGTTCAATCGCCATAGTATCCCACTCATCTGGTCAATGTTGTGCATTGATAAATTCCGAACACTTGTCGCTATGGTAACATATTTACATAAATATGTTTAAATCGAAAGAGCTGTCCAAACAATAATTATTGCTAATTATTTCAAAAATTTACTAGAACACGTCCAAGAACTTCTAAATTTCTAAAAATATTTATATGATATAAGCATTTACACAATGTGTTTACATTGATAATGGGGGTTTTGAGGGAACTTTAATTGTGCTTTACCTAAAATGCGTAAGTTAAAAAGGTAGCTACATTTAATGGGATTGTTAAATAATGATATATTGAGGATGGCTGGGATAAGAGGTTGCTTGGGATAAAAGGTTGGCTGAGATAAAAGTTTGGCTTGGATAAGAGGTTGGCTGGCATAAGAGGTTGGATGGGATAATAAAATGCATCTTTACTCCATCCATATCTGTCAGGTTGATACAAACATGAGCAGTGATATTATAACAGATTAATTTCTAAACAGCACGCCTAAAATGCAACCGCATGCGCAAAATGCACACATCATATTTTCAAGTAAGTCTTATATTTTATGAAAAAGATTCAATCCCACAAATATTTAGAAAATCGACCAGTTTTTATACAGGGGTTGATGGTTAAATTTAACCCGCTTTCTATAGAATGGAGATTGTAATTAAATTTTCACTCGCTTTGTACACAATAGAGGCGGCGATTGAATATCAACAAGATTTAATGATGTATGCAGTAATTGGCGACGTTATGCATGCATGTATCTATTTTTTTTTTAATTGTACAGTAGGAAGGAGAAGGTAACTTTCATGTGAATATCCTTACACTGCAGTTGTCAGATCTATGAAGAATCTGTTCTTGAGTAAATACATATGTACCCGTTATTTCAATTTAATCGCATTTGTTTACTCTCCAGTTTTATTTCGGTAGTCTAATATACCGTAGGTGTTCGTTTGGATGGTCTTAATTAACTATTTGATATCATATTAATTTGTATGAATCACGACAAGAGAATCTCTCTCTCTATCTCTCTTTCTCTCTCGTATGTATGTATGTATGTATGTATGTATGTATGTATGTATGTATGTATGTATGTATGTATGTATGTATGTATGTATGTATGTATGTATGTATGTATGTTTGTATGTATGTATGTATGTATGTATGTATGTATGTATGTATGTATGTATGTATGTATGTATGTATGTATGTTTTTATGCGAGGTGATATATCAAGCTCCAAATTTTCTCATGCTTTAGGAATGAACTGCATTTTATTATTTTTAATTTGTTAAACACATAGAGCTTATCTTTTTCGGAATTTGTCCGATATACCTGTATCATTCACCATGATGGTCTAACATTTGTATCGAATTTTTACAATTTGGAGAAAATATTCTACTACATCGTCCTTTGAATTCGGAATTACATGATATACCCGACGTGATAAAGTACAGCATTGCAAGTAACTGTTAATTGTTTTCATTGTATACCACATGTGTGATGACCTCTGTCATTGAGACGCACATATATTGCTTCTTTTACAGGTGTTACAAGAAGGATACTCAAAAGAAGGTAATTTACGTTTTCAGGTACACTTTTATTACTTACATAAGAATTAATTTTATAAATCATGAAAGATGAAAAGAGGAGAACAATGTGTGGTACTGAATATATATAATTAAAAATGCATATTAATACATGTATTTTTTATTTTGTAAATAATCAGTTTACATATTATCACTAAGACACAAAGTAAGCATACCTAATAAAAATGGCAACTGTTATTATTTCCACATAATCAATATTTTTAAAAGCTATATGAAGAATGTTTAAGAGATATTCAAGGGAAAAAGCAAATAATGAATTACTGCAGCAAGCAAAGTCCATAGCTTGAAGTAAAGTACGTGCATTTCACGAAGAAGCATTTGAAACAGATAATGATGGTGATGATGATGACGACGACGACGATGATTATTATTATTATTATTATTATTATTATTATTATTATTATTATTATTATTGTTTGTAAATTACAGCCACATCTAGGAGCCTTACTTCAGAAAACTATGCAGACGTACATGAAAACCTGGGAATCTGGCGTTCCAGGGACATGACAGCTCACCTTTATGTCAATGTGACGTCATTGCCAGGTGATAATACTAGAATCAATCAGATTAACTTACGTAGGAGTGGGTAAACTCAACAAATGGTTAGGTGGGAGCGACATTTTTCTGAATTCCAAGTTCCAACCCAAAACGTTGGAAACGTATAGCATGTAAACGGAATTAATGATATACCACGAGATGTATAAATTTATCATTACATGGAAACTAGACTTGCCGAGTTTCCTTTTAATGAAGAACTTATACAACGAATGGTATATCATTGTTACAGTGTACATACAATACATACATTTTATTTATATCACATACAAATACAAATATTTGGCCTTTGAACGGAGTTACTATTTACTACAGGCAGTTGTTTACTGACAGTGAATGAACTCCTCACATTCCTGAGTGTGTCCGCTACAAAATGTAGTTCTATAGCTTTTGTGGAAGCTCACAATCACCATTGCATGTTTAAATATTCATCGTTTTCTATTTTAGTTTCTACTTTTCTTAACAGTGATAACTCATTATAATAGGCACCTAAGATTTAAACATAACAAATTGTTTCAATGATGAAAGTAGAGCACTAAAAAAATTGGTATGCTATGACATTTATGTGAAATTTTAGCTATTCACTTTCCGGCACATAGAAATTAATGTGGAAAAAAAACCAAACGAAATGACGAACAAACGAGGGAAATATGTAAATATGTTAATATATTTTTTTTTACAATTGATCCAAGTCATTATTCTGCTTTAGTAGCAGTGCCACCGACAATAACCTCCTCTCCCCCCCCCCCTCTCTCTCTCTCTCTCTCTCTCTCTCTCTCTCTCTCTCTCTCTCTCTCTCTCTCTCTCTCATCCTTTGGTCGGTTTGACCTTTACCATCAGAAATAAGTCCAGATACATCGTGGAATCACACAAATAAACGCTTTACGTTTTTTTCAATATATATATATATATATATATATATATATATATATATATATATATATATATATATATATATATTAGCCCTTATTTTGCTACGATTGTCCAGAGAGAGAGAGAGAGAGAGAGAGAGAGAGAGAGAGAGAGAGAGAGAGAGAGAGAGAGAGTAAGAGAGATAGAGAGGGGAGGACTATGGATATTTTCATATTTATTAATAATACTCGATTTTAGAACATTATAATATGTTTAAGAAACAACAGCAAGAATAAAAATATTAATTACATCACAATAAATGTACCACGTAATCATAAATTTACCTAATAATGTCGACTTGTTTTGCAACTTTGTGTCATTGATAAACACTGCAGATAAATCCCAAGTAAGTGCACACATATCATTACGACATACCATATTCTTGTAGGCTACTCGGTCTAATTTATATTTCATGGTTTTAATTTTGCCTAAATTCCTTTTCTCTCTCTCATTCCACATTTCTGTAGTTTGTCCGTTATGCAGCGGTTGGGTGTCAAAAAGCAGAAATGATTGCGATGAAAATGTGTATCATATTAAATTCATTTGAGAAACGGGGATTATTAATACACGGTCGCGTGAATGTTTATATATGCTTAAATTTGTGCCATTGGATGATCACAATTTGTTATACCGATATACCAATATTATTGGTATATCAAATTGCTTTATACCATCACTGTAAAATCCATGCTACTTTTAATATATATATATATATATATATATATATATATATATATATATATCGGTCCAGGTTTCGTGGACAAGAAAGCACAGTTTTATACTTTATACACATCTTATAGTGTGTGAGGAGGAGATGAAAAATGTACTGGTATTTCGTTTGGACTGTAAATTTCTTCAAATCCTTATTCTATCAGCTGTCAACACAGCCGGGCAACATTTATTTTAATCGAATGATGATACCATAGTAACGGATACCGTAAATTTTGTAAATTCTGACTGATTGTGGCAATAGTCTGTAAGATTTGTGTATACTGCACCATTTATTTCCTTTATAGCATTCTAAATAATTTGTTTATTTTCTGAGTTGTCTTACTTTTTCTCCCTTTTCTTCTGCTTGTGGGTCCCAAATGGCCACGTCTAAAACGCTCACCGTTACGGATCACTGCTCTATTTCCTCTGCATGGGTTCAAGTCTCGGGCTCGGCCAATGTGGGTATGTAAGAACGTGTGCCGGTAACTAGCTCCTCGTGGGTCGGCAGTTCTTTCTGGGCGTTTCCTGGGTTCTCCTTCTCCACCATTTATACTGGCCCCCATGTATATCCTATATTGTGCTGAAACATGGCGTTAACTCCTTTAACACCAACAAAATTCTTTTGCTGTTATTTTTAATGTTATTATTGTTGTTTTTCTTCTTCTTCTTCATCATTATCATATTATTATTATTATTATTATTATTATTATTATTATTATTATTATTATTAGAGAGGCTTACTTGGCGGTCGGATGTTGGATTTGGATCGGCCTTCCTTAGCGTTATAACTTTGATTCAAGAATCAAGACTAATGGTGCCACGGGCTGGATATTACTTTATCTACTCAGCGGTGACCTTCAACTGTCAAGTCAGTTCAAAGCCACGCCTGCATTTGATCAATAGACAACACGCGGGGCGCCCAAAAGCAGGAGTTCAGCAGTTATTGATGAGCAAGAGTAGTGAATGCGGACCTGATGGATCCTATACCAGCTTCCTGAGCGGAGTCCTCGAATTGAAACGCCATGATGAAATATCCGTCAGTTTGACAAATGAATCTCTCTCAATCGTATATACATCATCGCTTTTCAGTTTCTTCGGTGTTTATGTGATATAGGTTTGATAATTGCTCTAGAAATATGCACTCATCTACCTACGTATCAAACTTCCTACCTACTTCTAACTTTTTCATTCATAATTTAATTTGTCAGACTTTTTTTGCACTGTCTCGTGTAGACGAATGTTGTGGATATTTTTCTGTTTTATATGAAGACTATATGGGTTCCATTTTGTAATTCGTTCTCATTTAATGGTCGAACCTTCTACTGCTACTACTACTACTACTACTGCTACTACTATTTACATTGTGCATATATTTAGTACTGCAAGACACTGATAAAAATGAACAAAGTTTATAGAGTTTAATTTGAATTATTGTTTGAGAGAGGTAATACCTTTTAATTAATTTAAATTGAGACTAGAAGCATCATATGAATATAGTTAGCACAATAGATTACGTGTTATCGTAAAATTTTTGTTTTGTTCAATATTGTTGTAAATAACGATTTTTCTGAATGCGTTCTGTTTAACATTTATGTGTCTTGAATGTGAACAACTCATAAGAAACAATTCTAGAAAAACTATTTTGAAGCGAGAGCCTATGTATCAATATATTTTACATATATTCTATCCATTTTCTTGCTAAAACGTATTTTAAAATTTTCATGTGATGTCATTAAATTAAGCAAACATTGCTAAATCATTTTCAATTTCGTATTTCAGCGTCTATTTATCATCATCTATCTAATGTAACACATTAAGACATTAAGGCAAATATGTAATATACCACAATTAAGACATCTATCAAATAGAACACATTAAGACATATATCTAACCGAACACATGAAGACATCTAACAGAACACACACACACACACACACACACACACACACACACACACACACACATATATATATATATATATATATATATATATATATATATATATATATATATATATATATATATATATATATATATATATATATATAACACATTCAGACATCTAATAGAACATATTAAGACATCTATCTAACAGAATACATTAAGACCTGTATCTAATATAACAGATTAAGACATCTATTTTAAAAACACATTAAGACATCTATCTAATAAAACATGTTAAGACATAGAACACCTAATACAGCTATCTCATAGAACACATAAAGACATCTATCTAGTGGACGACATTAAGACATATATCTAATATAACACATTAAGACATATATCTAATAGAACACATTAAGACATATATCTAATAGAACACATTAAGACATATATCTAATATAGCACATTAAGACATATATCTAATATCACACATTAAGACATATATCTAATATCACACATTAAGACATATATCTAATAGAACACATTAAGACATATATCTAATATAGCACATTAAGAAATATATCTAATAGAACACATTAAGACATATATCTAATATAACACATTAAGACATATATCTAATATAACACATTAAGACATATATCTAATATAACACATTAAGACATATATCTAATAGAACACATTAAGATATATATCTAACATAGCACATTAAGACACATGGATATCATAACCACGTTCAGAATCCTATACGAGATTTATTTCCAGTGGGGTTTGAATATTTGGGTAATTTGTAACACACTTACGACATGGGAAGATGTATATTAATTATTAAACTTTTAACAAAAGCAAAACAAGGAGAACAAAAGTTGGAACACAAGTCTTTATTATAAATTCAAACACAAATGTAACGTCAACGATTACTGTGTCCTCATCCAAATATTACTTTTCATTGAAACAGTTGTGCCTGAAATTGGATTTAAAAGAGAATATTTAGAGTTTGAATCAGATTAAAAGCAAAGAGATAGATGAATCCCAAAATCTTCATTGCCTTGTTTTCTACTATGGACTACCTTTATGACGAGAAACATGATAATGCAACTTTCTGATCATTGGGAATCTCTCTGTACTTCTGCTTTATGGTTCTCGATTCATTTGTCTAAACATGACGTGAATTAGAAATGAATATGGCAGTATCAAAAAGAGAATGTGCAATGTATAAACTTATATATAGCTACTATAAAACTATAATCTGAATCTTATAGCTCATTACCCATCAACCATTTCGTTTCATATTTACATAATATGCATGTACATGCAGTTATTTTACAGGTTTCCCGGTAAAGAACTTATTACTTAATGGCGTCAGAGCCGTGAATCGTCAAAATAAACAGCATAGTTATGCATACAAGTCCTTGAACGTGAATCTGGCTGATTTAGAAGTTTTCTGGTTTAATGAACTCCGTATTAATAATGATATTTGTAATAACGTAAAAAAGAAACAATTGTTAGACTAATCGGTTGCTTTGCTGATAAAACAGGCCATATATGAGCGAAATGAGACACACGATCTCCATCATGGTAAGGGCTGGATTCGTAAACTCACTGATGGTGTACCTTGCATATAGTAGTTTTTCTGGTATGTTCGCTCTTAAATGAAAGTTACGCACTTTCATATTTGTTTCATACACTTCTCTTTATTATTATTCATAAAACCGAACAATTAATTCAGCAGAAGGTAGGGTGAAATCACCTAATTTTATAAGATTCCATTTGTTCAATTACGGCTTCTTACAAAAACAAACAAAATAACATCAATCACGCTGATACATTTAGAACAATACCAAGACACCAACTAGTAACTATAAAAACTAACCCTGGAGAGAATCTCTCGAAAGTTAGATTCTTCGGTTTGGCGTTATTAATGATATTTTTTTGTTTTTGTAAGAAGCCTTTGTTTAACAAATGGGACCTATTAAATTTGGGTTTACCCTCCCTGCTGATAATCCGATCAACCGGTATAAGCTATATTGACCGTATTAAGTGTGTGTTTTACAAAGGTATAGCCGGTGTCAGTAGCAAAAATGTTATCTAAACGACGTGTGAACCGAATATTTCAGTTTTCTTCCTCCCATCAAAAACGGATCTTATTCTGCATACGTGCGTACGTTCTTCCAGAAAAGTTTAATTATTTTAAGCAAGAAAACCCTATTTTCATTTACTACTCTATAAATAGTTGATTTGTAAAATTGGAATAATGACGGGGCTTTGATGATGTTCAAATTGTTGTATGAATGCATACTAATTGAAATGTTTCTCAACTCAGTAATTAATGGCGTGTTAAACTCATACAAATAGAACGCATATATTGTGCTTGCAGTGGATTTCTCTGTATTGAACATTTTCATGTACAAATATGTTTTTTTAAATTCAGTTTTTTGTTTTGTTTGTGATCATTTATTATCTATACCTTTAACCGCCTTTGCTTCGTTTCGTAGCCTTCTTTCCTTTGTATATATATATATATATATATATATATATATATATATATATATATATATATATATATAAACCAATTTAGAAACAGATGATCATTATATAGAAACAATTAGGCCAAAGGTTCACATGATGCTTTTGAAAGTTAGTAAAGTTACTATAATATACTAAATGGATTTTAATCAGTACCGAACATACACAATTGATACTTTGTAGAATACTAGCAATCATTTGAATATAGTCGACTAACCAAACATTACATTAGTACCATCGTAATGGACAATTCTTACCATGCATCCGTTTTGTTTTATGTAATAATTTACGTTTTTAAAATTTACTTGATTTCATTCTATGCAATATTATTAGTTATTCATCATCAATACAATATGTAATTGAAATGTGTGCAACATGTATTTACAACTATACATAGTGTTGATCTGAAATATTTTGCAACATTTGTGCGTTTTCTTTATTTTAAAACTGGCAGCCCATAACAGAGCTTTTCTCATCAGTTGTTCTTGTATGAAAAATTGTTATATCATTAAAATATGATCTCGAGTCCCTTTCTCAAATAATGGTGCTTGATGGATGAATCAGCGAATACATACTTTGTAAACATTCAATGTATTTTTTTAAAATTTTGTTTGACATTTGTATTAATGTCAAAACACAAGGATTATAATATACAAATAGTGTAATAAAGATTGCATGAAAAAGAATTCAATTAACGTATTTGTTGTTCCTTCTTTTAGCTCGAATATTTATTTTATGTAGATAGGCTCTTGCTGGATCGAACGAAGAACAACGTTTTGTTTCTTATCTTTGCACTGTGTTGCTTTCATTTTATTGTTTCCGGAAAGGATATGAGGACATGGTGGTTGAGCGTGGGCACTGAATTAAACAGTGTCAAGGGGTGTGTTTTCGGCAGACCACACATAAGCCATTATTTATAATGGATTTACCCTAGATTTGTTTCTTACCAAGATTAGCGATGATTGTAAATGTCGCTGAATAGAAAGATGACGGTAGAAATAAAGAAAGAAAGAAAGGAATATAAATACGTGCGCAGTTTCATTCTGTGCTCTTGCATATGTATGCATGAAGAGTGAATCAAGCAGATAAAACAAAATATATTGAATCTTTGTCATCAATTTTCTATATGTGTTTTCACAACATTTTCATGTTTTATTGTGTAGCTTGATTACACACCGACGCCGAGGTGACTAGTAAACAGACGTGTATTCTCATATTTATAAAGTAAATTGGCTTAAAACCTTCAGAAAATAAGAATCCAGGATGCCAGATCTAATTCTAACGTTGGTATATAAACGAGATACCCCATTTAACGTAAGTACTGTATAGAAAGGTTCGCCATTAAAACCTAACAATGTTAATGTATAAATACGTCACATCCTAGGATCTCTTCAAGTCGAAGGACGCTTGTGTCATCCAACACTTCTTATTCATGCGTTTCCATCAGCAAGTTTTATGGTATACGACTCAGCTTCGTAGTGAGGACGACATGTATGTGATAGATATTTCCTTTGACTTGGCATGTTATATTTGTTCTAAAGTTGCATTGAACACATTAGATGTTTTCTATTATTAAATCATTAACCATTTAGTTAATAATAAAAGTTAATTTGTTCGTTAAAACAAGTGATTTTTCCCCTAATACTTGTCCAGAAAATATTATGACGTCTGCACCTATGCACCTCGAAAAGATGTATTATTCTGGGGGTAGGAATATACCATCGTAAGTTCATAAGTAATCATTGTAAATTTGTTCAGAAATCTTTATAAATCCTTCATAAACTGTATTGGCACATGCATGGTCGGCTGAATTAATGTATTTCTAAATCAGGGCATGATGTAACATGAGAACAAATAAGTCAAAATGTGTGCCATTTTATGTCACATTCCGTAATATTTCTGTGGATGCAAACATATGAGCTACGAATCATTTAACATTTTGCTACATCACTTTTAATCATATTGTACCTTTCCCCACGATAACCAAATTATGAGATAGACGTGAAAGGATTGTAAAACTGCCAAATTTTTTTATATTTACATAACCGTCTAAAGATATTAAATCAAATGTTCCTGCCGAGAAAGCTGCCAATAGTATAACTTGCGTAGAATGAAATTTTAGGTCCTTCAAGACTTTATGCTTCTCATTAGAAGTCATGGATAACATGTAAAAAACTGCAGATGAATGATGATAAATATGAAGCCATTCTGATGACAACAGAAAGACGTTCTCGTTCATATAATTTACCTCAAACAATACATTTCAGCAAAACCAACATTACATTTACAAAGTCAGTATGAAACCTAGGTGTTATTCTGGACAGTAGTCTCACACTCCACCAACATGACATCAACATATGCAAGACTGCATATGGTGAGCTGAGACGCATCAGCTCCATTCGCAAATATCTTTCAGCTGATGCCACTCAAACACGTGTGTGTCCATAAGTACTTTCAAAACTGCGAAAAATAGGACATCTCTTAACTTTAGGATATGTTAAGCAACGATAAACAATCAGTTGACAATACATATCACACTAACTTTTTATGACATTGATGAGTGAATGAAACCAATAAACATATTTAAAAAGACTGTATTGTTTTCCATAATTATCTTTGTCCTATAATACCGCAAAAAATAATAGAACCAAAAATGTGTCTTACAGTTTTTTTTCTTTATCATTCTTAGTTTCTCTCCAATGTAATGTTAAGTCTGTTTGCCCATCTCTCAAAACACTCTAGACTAAAGTACTGACAGTTCTGCTATCACCCAAGGAAGGGACACTTGTGTACGTGTGTGTACGTGAGTGCGTGTGTGATTTTATATGTATGTATGTATGTATGTATGTATGTATGTATGTATGTATGTATGTATGTATGTATGTATGTATGTATGTATGTATGTATGTATGTATGTATGTACGTGTGTCTGTGTGTGTGTGTGTACGTATGTATGTGTATGTCACAGAATTAGGCGAAAATTTGAACTGATTTTTGTTGTACTTGAATTGCAAACGAAACTCACCATTTTCTTGATTTCGTCGTACACGCATTACCTGGGGTGATTAAGTGGCGTGTAACGATTTGCATGTGCCAATTTGTAATTTACATGAAATCCGAAATACTCGTTTTACGTGGTGCACTGCAAGCTCGATGTGATTTATGTTCACCTATTGAGAGTATATAAGGCGAACTATTTATCATAATTTTTTACGGGAACTAAAATATCTAATCGAAGGATAGATAACCTCGTCTTGCAAATCTCCAGCCAAAGGGCTGATTCAGTCTGATTCCAGCTGATTCCGTCGTTGATTCAGTCTGATTCCAGCTGATTCCGTCGTTGATACCGTAGAAGTTCATCACTGATAGCGCATCTAATAACATCGTTGATACCGTCTCTGATACCGTAGCTGCTAACATAGTTGTTACATTGTTTCTGGTACCGTAGCTGCTAATAACATCGTTGATACCGTAGCTGCTAATAACATCGTTGATACCGTAGCTGCTAATAGCATCGTTGATACCGTAGCTGCTAATAACATCGTTGATACCGTAGCTGTTAAACACATCTGATACCATCTTTTGATAAACGTCTTTGATATCGTTTGATTTGTTGTGGGACATCTATTGTTTGTTCTGGAACATCTCTGTATAAATATCTGAATGTGATTGTGCCGTTAATTTGTGCAAACGGAATTGAAGTATCTGTCTGTGTGTCGAACTGTCTGTTCGTCAATATCTGTGTAACGTGTAAATATCCGGAAAGCTAGAAGTCCGAGTGTCGGAGCTGTCTTAGAGTTGTAAAACGTCCGGGTTGACATCTAGGGGAGTGAGGAACCGTTGGTTCGGGTAGATGTTGTATGCTGTCTGAACGTATAACTGTGGTGGATCCGTGTAGGGAAACGTCCGATAATAGTATTGGTCAACCCTCGGTTCTCGGGGAAACTGGGAGACGATTCAACTGTTGCTGAATCGTGCGGTTATACAGGGGAGACACATAGGTGTATTGAAATTGTGATATAATTTAATACATTGTTGTATTTGCATGTTTATGTCAGATCGCAATAATATTTCAAGTGATCACATAGATATCAATAAAAGCTAGCAACTTGATTGAATACAAGTATATGATCGTGCTAGTTATCGCAATCCATCGTGCGATAGATAGTTTGTCGTTTGTGTTTATTTTTTTCGTGAATCATACTTGCATTTATTTAACTTTCGTAAAGGATTCTTGGATCTGTGTATAATCCAAGAGATCCCTTTACATTTGTGATTCCTTTTGTATTGTTATTTAATTTATTCATGTATTGTGAATGGTTGTGAGTGTAATTGTGGGTTGAGCGCGTGAATTATTGTGTTGTTACATCTGTATTTTTTTCATTTATAATTTATTACATAAATTTATATTTTCTTTCACAAATTGTGTTTGTATTGTTCATTTAATCCACCCTCCTCTCGGTAACAATTCTGTTACAATGGTGTCAGAAGTGGGATCGTTGGATTAAGTGAACTGTCAATCATTTTTGTGAAGGTATACATTTAATGTTTATATTCGAGCGTGACCTTCTGTTAAGATAATACTCTAGTTGGAGTTTATTTTTGTTTAGTTTACCTAGGTCCGTGTGTCCAGTATAAACGTGTTTAAAGTATTGGTTTGGTTATATATCTATATTCATATTACAATTGTCATGTCATCCCTTAAGGACTTGGTTGCCTTAGGCAAAGAATTTGGGTATGAAGGTGAAAGTCTAAGGAAATTTATTCAGGAAGAACAAGCCCGGGAAAGGGAAGAAAGGGTAAGGGCAAGGGAATTAGAAAGGGAATTAGAAAGGGAAAAAGGGGAAGCCGAAGAAAGGAAACGGGAATTAGAAAGGGAAGCCGAAGAAAGGAAACGGGAATTAGAAAGGGAATCCGAAGATAGGAAATGGGCCTTCGAAAGGGAAAAGATAGAATTAGAGAAGCAGGCCGAAAGGGAAAAGATAGAATTAGAGAAGCAGGCCGAAAGGGAAAAGATAGAATTTGAGAGGGAAAAGATAGAATTAGAGAAGCAGGCCGAAAAGGATAGGATAGGATGGGAAATGGAAGCGGAGCAAAAGCGAATAGAGTTAGATGAGAAAGCAAAACAACGGGATCATGAGCGTAAGGTAGAATTAGCGACATCTGGAAGAGAACACGATTCTGCCTTTAGCAAATTAAGGGGCCCCAAATTACCTCCCTTTGACGATGAAAAAGATAACATAGATAGTTATCTTCATCGGTTTGAGCGGTATGCCGAAAACCAGAAGTGGAGTCAAAATGACTGGGCGCTGCATCTGAGTGCTTTATTAAAAGGTAAAGCACTGGATGTATACTCGCGACTTCCTAGGGACGATGTGTTTAAGTACGACGTCCTAAAGGAAGCACTTCTCAAAAGGTACGAGCTCACTGAACAAGGTTTTCGAAAAAAGTTCAGGTATAGCAAGCCCGATAAGGGAGAAACCTTTGGTCAGTTCACCGTCAGAATTGCGAACTATTTTGAGCGGTGGATTGAATGCGGCAAAGCGGTGAAAACGTTTGAAGGGTTGACTGATTTCTTGCTCAGAGATCAATTATTTAATACAGTTGGGCGAGAATTAGATCAATTTCTGAAGGAGAAAGTCTTCACAAACGTAAAAGATATGGCTAAGCAAGCCGATTTATTTGCCGAAGCTCATGGGGGAACCCAGAACGTGGTTTTAAAAGATTTTAAGTCTGGAAACCAGTCTGTAAGACCTATGCCTAGGGAGCCTGTAAAATCAGCTGAGGTAAAAAGGTCAGTTGGGAATCCAGTTTTTCAGCGTGTGCGGTGTTTCTTGTGTAATGCATTGGGTCATGTTCAAAAAGACTGTCCTAAAAGAAAGGCACTTATACATAAGGTAGCAGTGGCTATACAAAGTAAAGGTATATCCGATAACAACGTACATGTAGAACCTTGTATTCATTCACTTGGCACGTGTATATTTCCTGAAGCGCGTGTACCAACTGCGAGAGGGTTTGTCAACGGTCGAGAAGTCGTGGTATTGCGTGATACTGGTTGTACGAGCGTAGTGATCAAACGTAGTCTCGTGCAGGATAACCAAATGCTCGGGTGGGAATCCCCATGTATGTTACTTGATCAGACGATGGGTCGCATTCCCGTAGCAAGGATCACAGTAAAAACACCTTTCTTAACGGGAACTGTTGATGCCCTTTGTATGGACAATCCTATTTACGATCTGACGATCGGTAATGTTGAAGGTTCCCGTCTTCCAACCATGGCCGATTTTAAAATACCTTTGGCCCAGGCAGTCGAAACGCGAGCGCAAACACGGCGAGAGAAATCCGCGTTTCATAAATTAATAGTCCCTGAATCGATCTCAGGAATTTCCCGTGATGATTTCAAACAAGAGCAAGAACGTGATGAATCCATCAGAACAATTGTTGAGAAAATCACGTCCGGCGCGATTAAACATTGCAAGCGTGGGGGTAGCTCTAGATTCGTACGCAAGAACGGATTAATTCATAGGGAGTTTAGCGCTCGGGAGGGTAAGAAGTATTGGCAAGTGGTCGTACCCCAGAGATATAGATCTCAAGTACTTAGGGTGGCGCATGAGTCAAGCATGGCAGGACACCTAGGTAAGGCTAAGACCACTAACAGGGTAGTCGCTGAATTCTACTGGCCAGGTGTTAATGGCGATGTCACACGGTTCTGTAGGTCGTGCGACGTATGTCAGAAAACCGTCTGTAAGGGAAGGGTCACAAGGGTGCCCTTGGGACAGATGCCATTAATAGATACACCGTTTAAAAGAGTGGCAGTAGATATTGTAGGACCAATACACCCAGTTACCGAAAGAAAGAATCGGTACATACTTACTCTGGTTGACTACGCAACCAGATACCCTGAAGCCGTAGCGTTACCAAATATTGAAACGGAAAGGGTAGCTGAAGCATTAGTTGATATCTTCAGTAGGGTAGGGGTGCCAGAGGAAATCCTCACTGATTGTGGTGCCCAATTCACCTCTGACCTCATGGGTGAAATAAGTAGGCTGTTATCCATCAAACAGCTAAACACTACCCCATACCATCCGATGTGCAATGGACTGGTAGAGAAGTTTAATGGTACCCTGAAAAGCATGCTGCGAAAGATGTGCGCGGAACGTCCGCAAGACTGGGACCGTTATTTAAACGCTGTTTTGTTCGCGTACCGTGAAGTACCGCAGGAAAGTTTAGGGTTCTCGCCCTTTGAACTGTTGTATGGTAGAACAGTTCGAGGCCCGATGCGGATACTACGCGAACTATGGACTGGTGATGTCGCGAACGAGGAAATAAAAACAACTTACCAGTACGTTTTAGATTTAAGAAACAAACTTGAGAGTACATGCCAGATGGCACGTGACGAATTGATTAAATCGGGGCGCAGATATGCCAAGTATTACAACCGCAGAGCGCGTAATAGGAAATTTCTTGTGGGAGATCAGGTGCTATTGCTTCTTCCAACGAGTTCGAATAAGTTATTAGTCCAGTGGAAAGGTCCATATGAAGTTAAAGAAGTAAAAGGTGACATGGACTATAAAATTGACATGGACGGTAGTGTAAAAACATTCCATGCGAATATGCTCAAGTTGTACATCAAGAGACAGAGCGACAATGTCAATAAGGGGAGTTGAAAATATAGGCGCAGACTACTTGAGTAGGGCGTGATGGGAAATTTGTATGAATTTGCCCAGTAATAAAATCCAGTTTGTAGTATAACCAGTGTAAATGTTGTAAGATATCATCAGTAGTTATTTTTCTTCTATTCTGTGTTAGTTTTAAAAATGTGTACATTTTTATTCTTAGGGGGGAGGTATTGTCACAGAATTAGGCGAAAATTTGAACTGATTTTTGTTGTACTTGAATTGCAAACGAAACTCACCATTTTCTTGATTTCGTCGTACACGCATTACCTGGGGTGATTAAGTGGCGTGTAACGATTTGCATGTGCCAATTTGTAATTTACATGAAATCCGAAATACTCGTTTTACGTGGTGCACTGCAAGCTCGATGTGATTTATGTTCACCTATTGAGAGTATATAAGGCGAACTATTTATCATAATTTTTTACGGGAACTAAAATATCTAATCGAAGGATAGATAACCTCGTCTTGCAAATCTCCAGCCAAAGGGCTGATTCAGTCTGATTCCAGCTGATTCCGTCGTTGATTCAGTCTGATTCCAGCTGATTCCGTCGTTGATACCGTAGAAGTTCATCACTGATAGCGCATCTAATAACATCGTTGATACCGTCTCTGATACCGTAGCTGCTAACATAGTTGTTACATTGTTTCTGGTACCGTAGCTGCTAATAACATCGTTGATACCGTAGCTGCTAATAACATCGTTGATACCGTAGCTGCTAATAGCATCGTTGATACCGTAGCTGCTAATAACATCGTTGATACCGTAGCTGTTAAACACATCTGATACCATCTTTTGATAAACGTCTTTGATATCGTTTGATTTGTTGTGGGACATCTATTGTTTGTTCTGGAACATCTCTGTATAAATATCTGAATGTGATTGTGCCGTTAATTTGTGCAAACGGAATTGAAGTATCTGTCTGTGTGTCGAACTGTCTGTTCGTCAATATCTGTGTAACGTGTAAATATCCGGAAAGCTAGAAGTCCGAGTGTCGGAGCTGTCTTAGAGTTGTAAAACGTCCGGGTTGACATCTAGGGGAGTGAGGAACCGTTGGTTCGGGTAGATGTTGTATGCTGTCTGAACGTATAACTGTGGTGGATCCGTGTAGGGAAACGTCCGATAATAGTATTGGTCAACCCTCGGTTCTCGGGGAAACTGGGAGACGATTCAACTGTTGCTGAATCGTGCGGTTATACAGGGGAGACACATAGGTGTATTGAAATTGTGATATAATTTAATACATTGTTGTATTTGCATGTTTATGTCAGATCGCAATAATATTTCAAGTGATCACATAGATATCAATAAAAGCTAGCAACTTGATTGAATACAAGTATATGATCGTGCTAGTTATCGCAATCCATCGTGCGATAGATAGTTTGTCGTTTGTGTTTATTTTTTTCGTGAATCATACTTGCATTTATTTAACTTTCGTAAAGGATTCTTGGATCTGTGTATAATCCAAGAGATCCCTTTACATTTGTGATTCCTTTTGTATTGTTATTTAATTTATTCATGTATTGTGAATGGTTGTGAGTGTAATTGTGGGTTGAGCGCGTGAATTATTGTGTTGTTACATCTGTATTTTTTTCATTTATAATTTATTACATAAATTTATATTTTCTTTCACAAATTGTGTTTGTATTGTTCATTTAATCCACCCTCCTCTCGGTAACAATTCTGTTACAATGGTGTCAGAAGTGGGATCGTTGGATTAAGTGAACTGTCAATCATTTTTGTGAAGGTATACATTTAATGTTTATATTCGAGCGTGACCTTCTGTTAAGATAATACTCTAGTTGGAGTTTATTTTTGTTTAGTTTACCTAGGTCCGTGTGTCCAGTATAAACGTGTTTAAAGTATTGGTTTGGTTATATATCTATATTCATATTACAATTGTCATGTCATCCCTTAAGGACTTGGTTGCCTTAGGCAAAGAATTTGGGTATGAAGGTGAAAGTCTAAGGAAATTTATTCAGGAAGAACAAGCCCGGGAAAGGGAAGAAAGGGTAAGGGCAAGGGAATTAGAAAGGGAATTAGAAAGGGAAAAAGGGGAAGCCGAAGAAAGGAAACGGGAATTAGAAAGGGAAGCCGAAGAAAGGAAACGGGAATTAGAAAGGGAATCCGAAGATAGGAAATGGGCCTTCGAAAGGGAAAAGATAGAATTAGAGAAGCAGGCCGAAAGGGAAAAGATAGAATTAGAGAAGCAGGCCGAAAGGGAAAAGATAGAATTTGAGAGGGAAAAGATAGAATTAGAGAAGCAGGCCGAAAAGGATAGGATAGGATGGGAAATGGAAGCGGAGCAAAAGCGAATAGAGTTAGATGAGAAAGCAAAACAACGGGATCATGAGCGTAAGGTAGAATTAGCGACATCTGGAAGAGAACACGATTCTGCCTTTAGCAAATTAAGGGGCCCCAAATTACCTCCCTTTGACGATGAAAAAGATAACATAGATAGTTATCTTCATCGGTTTGAGCGGTATGCCGAAAACCAGAAGTGGAGTCAAAATGACTGGGCGCTGCATCTGAGTGCTTTATTAAAAGGTAAAGCACTGGATGTATACTCGCGACTTCCTAGGGACGATGTGTTTAAGTACGACGTCCTAAAGGAAGCACTTCTCAAAAGGTACGAGCTCACTGAACAAGGTTTTCGAAAAAAGTTCAGGTATAGCAAGCCCGATAAGGGAGAAACCTTTGGTCAGTTCACCGTCAGAATTGCGAACTATTTTGAGCGGTGGATTGAATGCGGCAAAGCGGTGAAAACGTTTGAAGGGTTGACTGATTTCTTGCTCAGAGATCAATTATTTAATACAGTTGGGCGAGAATTAGATCAATTTCTGAAGGAGAAAGTCTTCACAAACGTAAAAGATATGGCTAAGCAAGCCGATTTATTTGCCGAAGCTCATGGGGGAACCCAGAACGTGGTTTTAAAAGATTTTAAGTCTGGAAACCAGTCTGTAAGACCTATGCCTAGGGAGCCTGTAAAATCAGCTGAGGTAAAAAGGTCAGTTGGGAATCCAGTTTTTCAGCGTGTGCGGTGTTTCTTGTGTAATGCATTGGGTCATGTTCAAAAAGACTGTCCTAAAAGAAAGGCACTTATACATAAGGTAGCAGTGGCTATACAAAGTAAAGGTATATCCGATAACAACGTACATGTAGAACCTTGTATTCATTCACTTGGCACGTGTATATTTCCTGAAGCGCGTGTACCAACTGCGAGAGGGTTTGTCAACGGTCGAGAAGTCGTGGTATTGCGTGATACTGGTTGTACGAGCGTAGTGATCAAACGTAGTCTCGTGCAGGATAACCAAATGCTCGGGTGGGAATCCCCATGTATGTTACTTGATCAGACGATGGGTCGCATTCCCGTAGCAAGGATCACAGTAAAAACACCTTTCTTAACGGGAACTGTTGATGCCCTTTGTATGGACAATCCTATTTACGATCTGACGATCGGTAATGTTGAAGGTTCCCGTCTTCCAACCATGGCCGATTTTAAAATACCTTTGGCCCAGGCAGTCGAAACGCGAGCGCAAACACGGCGAGAGAAATCCGCGTTTCATAAATTAATAGTCCCTGAATCGATCTCAGGAATTTCCCGTGATGATTTCAAACAAGAGCAAGAACGTGATGAATCCATCAGAACAATTGTTGAGAAAATCACGTCCGGCGCGATTAAACATTGCAAGCGTGGGGGTAGCTCTAGATTCGTACGCAAGAACGGATTAATTCATAGGGAGTTTAGCGCTCGGGAGGGTAAGAAGTATTGGCAAGTGGTCGTACCCCAGAGATATAGATCTCAAGTACTTAGGGTGGCGCATGAGTCAAGCATGGCAGGACACCTAGGTAAGGCTAAGACCACTAACAGGGTAGTCGCTGAATTCTACTGGCCAGGTGTTAATGGCGATGTCACACGGTTCTGTAGGTCGTGCGACGTATGTCAGAAAACCGTCTGTAAGGGAAGGGTCACAAGGGTGCCCTTGGGACAGATGCCATTAATAGATACACCGTTTAAAAGAGTGGCAGTAGATATTGTAGGACCAATACACCCAGTTACCGAAAGAAAGAATCGGTACATACTTACTCTGGTTGACTACGCAACCAGATACCCTGAAGCCGTAGCGTTACCAACTATTGAAACGGAAAGGGTAGCTGAAGCATTAGTTGATATCTTCAGTAGGGTAGGGGTGCCAGAGGAAATCCTCACTGATTGTGGTGCCCAATTCACCTCTGACCTCATGGGTGAAATAAGTAGGCTGTTATCCATCAAACAGCTAAACACTACCCAATACCATCCGATGTGCAATGGACTGGTAGAGAAGTTTAATGGTACCCTGAAAAGCATGCTGCGAAAGATGTGCGCGGAACGTCCGCAAGACTGGGACCGTTATTTAAACGCTGTTTTGTTCGCGTACCGTGAAGTACCGCAGGAAAGTTTAGGGTTCTCGCCCTTTGAACTGTTGTATGGTAGAACAGTTCGAGGCCCGATGCGGATACTACGCGAACTATGGACTGGTGATGTCGCGAACGAGGAAATAAAAACAACTTACCAGTACGTTTTAGATTTAAGAAACAAACTTGAGAGTACATGCCAGATGGCACGTGACGAATTGATTAAATCGGGGCGCAGATATGCCAAGTATTACAACCGCAGAGCGCGTAATAGGAAATTTCTTGTGGGAGATCAGGTGCTATTGCTTCTTCCAACGAGTTCGAATAAGTTATTAGTCCAGTGGAAAGGTCCATATGAAGTTAAAGAAGTAAAAGGTGACATGGACTATAAAATTGACATGGACGGTAGTGTAAAAACATTCCATGCGAATATGCTCAAGTTGTACATCAAGAGACAGAGCGACAATGTCAATAAGGGGAGTTGAAAATATAGGCGCAGACTACTTGAGTAGGGCGTGATGGGAAATTTGTATGAATTTGCCCAGTAATAAAATCCAGTTTGTAGTATAACCAGTGTAAATGTTGTAAGATATCATCAGTAGTTATTTTTCTTCTATTCTGTGTTAGTTTTAAAAATGTGTACATTTTTATTCTTAGGGGGGAGGTATTGTCACAGAATTAGGCGAAAATTTGAACTGATTTTTGTTGTACTTGAATTGCAAACGAAACTCACCATTTTCTTGATTTCGTCGTACACGCATTACCTGGGGTGATTAAGTGGCGTGTAACGATTTGCATGTGCCAATTTGTAATTTACATGAAATCCGAAATACTCGTTTTACGTGGTGCACTGCAAGCTCGATGTGATTTATGTTCACCTATTGAGAGTATATAAGGCGAACTATTTATCATAATTTTTTACGGGAACTAAAATATCTAATCGAAGGATAGATAACCTCGTCTTGCAAATCTCCAGCCAAAGGGCTGATTCAGTCTGATTCCAGCTGATTCCGTCGTTGATTCAGTCTGATTCCAGCTGATTCCGTCGTTGATACCGTAGAAGTTCATCACTGATAGCGCATCTAATAACATCGTTGATACCGTCTCTGATACCGTAGCTGCTAACATAGTTGTTACATTGTTTCTGGTACCGTAGCTGCTAATAACATCGTTGATACCGTAGCTGCTAATAACATCGTTGATACCGTAGCTGCTAATAGCATCGTTGATACCGTAGCTGCTAATAACATCGTTGATACCGTAGCTGTTAAACACATCTGATACCATCTTTTGATAAACGTCTTTGATATCGTTTGATTTGTTGTGGGACATCTATTGTTTGTTCTGGAACATCTCTGTATAAATATCTGAATGTGATTGTGCCGTTAATTTGTGCAAACGGAATTGAAGTATCTGTCTGTGTGTCGAACTGTCTGTTCGTCAATATCTGTGTAACGTGTAAATATCCGGAAAGCTAGAAGTCCGAGTGTCGGAGCTGTCTTAGAGTTGTAAAACGTCCGGGTTGACATCTAGGGGAGTGAGGAACCGTTGGTTCGGGTAGATGTTGTATGCTGTCTGAACGTATAACTGTGGTGGATCCGTGTAGGGAAACGTCCGATAATAGTATTGGTCAACCCTCGGTTCTCGGGGAAACTGGGAGACGATTCAACTGTTGCTGAATCGTGCGGTTATACAGGGGAGACACATAGGTGTATTGAAATTGTGATATAATTTAATACATTGTTGTATTTGCATGTTTATGTCAGATCGCAATAATATTTCAAGTGATCACATAGATATCAATAAAAGCTAGCAACTTGATTGAATACAAGTATATGATCGTGCTAGTTATCGCAATCCATCGTGCGATAGATAGTTTGTCGTTTGTGTTTATTTTTTTCGTGAATCATACTTGCATTTATTTAACTTTCGTAAAGGATTCTTGGATCTGTGTATAATCCAAGAGATCCCTTTACATTTGTGATTCCTTTTGTATTGTTATTTAATTTATTCATGTATTGTGAATGGTTGTGAGTGTAATTGTGGGTTGAGCGCGTGAATTATTGTGTTGTTACATCTGTATTTTTTTCATTTATAATTTATTACATAAATTTATATTTTCTTTCACAAATTGTGTTTGTATTGTTCATTTAATCCACCCTCCTCTCGGTAACAATTCTGTTACAATGGTGTCAGAAGTGGGATCGTTGGATTAAGTGAACTGTCAATCATTTTTGTGAAGGTATACATTTAATGTTTATATTCGAGCGTGACCTTCTGTTAAGATAATACTCTAGTTGGAGTTTATTTTTGTTTAGTTTACCTAGGTCCGTGTGTCCAGTATAAACGTGTTTAAAGTATTGGTTTGGTTATATATCTATATTCATATTACAATTGTCATGTCATCCCTTAAGGACTTGGTTGCCTTAGGCAAAGAATTTGGGTATGAAGGTGAAAGTCTAAGGAAATTTATTCAGGAAGAACAAGCCCGGGAAAGGGAAGAAAGGGTAAGGGCAAGGGAATTAGAAAGGGAATTAGAAAGGGAAAAAGGGGAAGCCGAAGAAAGGAAACGGGAATTAGAAAGGGAAGCCGAAGAAAGGAAACGGGAATTAGAAAGGGAATCCGAAGATAGGAAATGGGCCTTCGAAAGGGAAAAGATAGAATTAGAGAAGCAGGCCGAAAGGGAAAAGATAGAATTAGAGAAGCAGGCCGAAAGGGAAAAGATAGAATTTGAGAGGGAAAAGATAGAATTAGAGAAGCAGGCCGAAAAGGATAGGATAGGATGGGAAATGGAAGCGGAGCAAAAGCGAATAGAGTTAGATGAGAAAGCAAAACAACGGGATCATGAGCGTAAGGTAGAATTAGCGACATCTGGAAGAGAACACGATTCTGCCTTTAGCAAATTAAGGGGCCCCAAATTACCTCCCTTTGACGATGAAAAAGATAACATAGATAGTTATCTTCATCGGTTTGAGCGGTATGCCGAAAACCAGAAGTGGAGTCAAAATGACTGGGCGCTGCATCTGAGTGCTTTATTAAAAGGTAAAGCACTGGATGTATACTCGCGACTTCCTAGGGACGATGTGTTTAAGTACGACGTCCTAAAGGAAGCACTTCTCAAAAGGTACGAGCTCACTGAACAAGGTTTTCGAAAAAAGTTCAGGTATAGCAAGCCCGATAAGGGAGAAACCTTTGGTCAGTTCACCGTCAGAATTGCGAACTATTTTGAGCGGTGGATTGAATGCGGCAAAGCGGTGAAAACGTTTGAAGGGTTGACTGATTTCTTGCTCAGAGATCAATTATTTAATACAGTTGGGCGAGAATTAGATCAATTTCTGAAGGAGAAAGTCTTCACAAACGTAAAAGATATGGCTAAGCAAGCCGATTTATTTGCCGAAGCTCATGGGGGAACCCAGAACGTGGTTTTAAAAGATTTTAAGTCTGGAAACCAGTCTGTAAGACCTATGCCTAGGGAGCCTGTAAAATCAGCTGAGGTAAAAAGGTCAGTTGGGAATCCAGTTTTTCAGCGTGTGCGGTGTTTCTTGTGTAATGCATTGGGTCATGTTCAAAAAGACTGTCCTAAAAGAAAGGCACTTATACATAAGGTAGCAGTGGCTATACAAAGTAAAGGTATATCCGATAACAACGTACATGTAGAACCTTGTATTCATTCACTTGGCACGTGTATATTTCCTGAAGCGCGTGTACCAACTGCGAGAGGGTTTGTCAACGGTCGAGAAGTCGTGGTATTGCGTGATACTGGTTGTACGAGCGTAGTGATCAAACGTAGTCTCGTGCAGGATAACCAAATGCTCGGGTGGGAATCCCCATGTATGTTACTTGATCAGACGATGGGTCGCATTCCCGTAGCAAGGATCACAGTAAAAACACCTTTCTTAACGGGAACTGTTGATGCCCTTTGTATGGACAATCCTATTTACGATCTGACGATCGGTAATGTTGAAGGTTCCCGTCTTCCAACCATGGCCGATTTTAAAATACCTTTGGCCCAGGCAGTCGAAACGCGAGCGCAAACACGGCGAGAGAAATCCGCGTTTCATAAATTAATAGTCCCTGAATCGATCTCAGGAATTTCCCGTGATGATTTCAAACAAGAGCAAGAACGTGATGAATCCATCAGAACAATTGTTGAGAAAATCACGTCCGGCGCGATTAAACATTGCAAGCGTGGGGGTAGCTCTAGATTCGTACGCAAGAACGGATTAATTCATAGGGAGTTTAGCGCTCGGGAGGGTAAGAAGTATTGGCAAGTGGTCGTACCCCAGAGATATAGATCTCAAGTACTTAGGGTGGCGCATGAGTCAAGCATGGCAGGACACCTAGGTAAGGCTAAGACCACTAACAGGGTAGTCGCTGAATTCTACTGGCCAGGTGTTAATGGCGATGTCACACGGTTCTGTAGGTCGTGCGACGTATGTCAGAAAACCGTCTGTAAGGGAAGGGTCACAAGGGTGCCCTTGGGACAGATGCCATTAATAGATACACCGTTTAAAAGAGTGGCAGTAGATATTGTAGGACCAATACACCCAGTTACCGAAAGAAAGAATCGGTACATACTTACTCTGGTTGACTACGCAACCAGATACCCTGAAGCCGTAGCGTTACCAACTATTGAAACGGAAAGGGTAGCTGAAGCATTAGTTGATATCTTCAGTAGGGTAGGGGTGCCAGAGGAAATCCTCACTGATTGTGGTGCCCAATTCACCTCTGACCTCATGGGTGAAATAAGTAGGCTGTTATCCATCAAACAGCTAAACACTACCCCATACCATCCGATGTGCAATGGACTGGTAGAGAAGTTTAATGGTACCCTGAAAAGCATGCTGCGAAAGATGTGCGCGGAACGTCCGCAAGACTGGGACCGTTATTTAAACGCTGTTTTGTTCGCGTACCGTGAAGTACCGCAGGAAAGTTTAGGGTTCTCGCCCTTTGAACTGTTGTATGGTAGAACAGTTCGAGGCCCGATGCGGATACTACGCGAACTATGGACTGGTGATGTCGCGAACGAGGAAATAAAAACAACTTACCAGTACGTTTTAGATTTAAGAAACAAACTTGAGAGTACATGCCAGATGGCACGTGACGAATTGATTAAATCGGGGCGCAGATATGCCAAGTATTACAACCGCAGAGCGCGTAATAGGAAATTTCTTGTGGGAGATCAGGTGCTATTGCTTCTTCCAACGAGTTCGAATAAGTTATTAGTCCAGTGGAAAGGTCCATATGAAGTTAAAGAAGTAAAAGGTGACATGGACTATAAAATTGACATGGACGGTAGTGTAAAAACATTCCATGCGAATATGCTCAAGTTGTACATCAAGAGACAGAGCGACAATGTCAATAAGGGGAGTTGAAAATATAGGCGCAGACTACTTGAGTAGGGCGTGATGGGAAATTTGTATGAATTTGCCCAGTAATAAAATCCAGTTTGTAGTATAACCAGTGTAAATGTTGTAAGATATCATCAGTAGTTATTTTTCTTCTATTCTGTGTTAGTTTTAAAAATGTGTACATTTTTATTCTTAGGGGGGAGGTATTGTCACAGAATTAGGCGAAAATTTGAACTGATTTTTGTTGTACTTGAATTGCAAACGAAACTCACCATTTTCTTGATTTCGTCGTACACGCATTACCTGGGGTGATTAAGTGGCGTGTAACGATTTGCATGTGCCAATTTGTAATTTACATGAAATCCGAAATACTCGTTTTACGTGGTGCACTGCAAGCTCGATGTGATTTATGTTCACCTATTGAGAGTATATAAGGCGAACTATTTATCATAATTTTTTACGGGAACTAAAATATCTAATCGAAGGATAGATAACCTCGTCTTGCAAATCTCCAGCCAAAGGGCTGATTCAGTCTGATTCCAGCTGATTCCGTCGTTGATTCAGTCTGATTCCAGCTGATTCCGTCGTTGATACCGTAGAAGTTCATCACTGATAGCGCATCTAATAACATCGTTGATACCGTCTCTGATACCGTAGCTGCTAACATAGTTGTTACATTGTTTCTGGTACCGTAGCTGCTAATAACATCGTTGATACCGTAGCTGCTAATAACATCGTTGATACCGTAGCTGCTAATAGCATCGTTGATACCGTAGCTGCTAATAACATCGTTGATACCGTAGCTGTTAAACACATCTGATACCATCTTTTGATAAACGTCTTTGATATCGTTTGATTTGTTGTGGGACATCTATTGTTTGTTCTGGAACATCTCTGTATAAATATCTGAATGTGATTGTGCCGTTAATTTGTGCAAACGGAATTGAAGTATCTGTCTGTGTGTCGAACTGTCTGTTCGTCAATATCTGTGTAACGTGTAAATATCCGGAAAGCTAGAAGTCCGAGTGTCGGAGCTGTCTTAGAGTTGTAAAACGTCCGGGTTGACATCTAGGGGAGTGAGGAACCGTTGGTTCGGGTAGATGTTGTATGCTGTCTGAACGTATAACTGTGGTGGATCCGTGTAGGGAAACGTCCGATAATAGTATTGGTCAACCCTCGGTTCTCGGGGAAACTGGGAGACGATTCAACTGTTGCTGAATCGTGCGGTTATACAGGGGAGACACATAGGTGTATTGAAATTGTGATATAATTTAATACATTGTTGTATTTGCATGTTTATGTCAGATCGCAATAATATTTCAAGTGATCACATAGATATCAATAAAAGCTAGCAACTTGATTGAATACAAGTATATGATCGTGCTAGTTATCGCAATCCATCGTGCGATAGATAGTTTGTCGTTTGTGTTTATTTTTTTCGTGAATCATACTTGCATTTATTTAACTTTCGTAAAGGATTCTTGGATCTGTGTATAATCCAAGAGATCCCTTTACATTTGTGATTCCTTTTGTATTGTTATTTAATTTATTCATGTATTGTGAATGGTTGTGAGTGTAATTGTGGGTTGAGCGCGTGAATTATTGTGTTGTTACATCTGTATTTTTTTCATTTATAATTTATTACATAAATTTATATTTTCTTTCACAAATTGTGTTTGTATTGTTCATTTAATCCACCCTCCTCTCGGTAACAATTCTGTTACAGTGTATGTATGTATATATATGTACGTGTGTTTGCGTGCGTGCGTGTGTGTATTAACTTTCGCTTACTCACAAATACTTTGTACAAAACTTTAGTTTTAAAAAAATACCAATCATTGACATAAACCACCTAATTTAACTATGCAGATCGCTAGCACAAGCCTCTACCAACATATTTCGAAAAGATTTTTGTGACACGCATCGCCATTGTTGCTTGGTGTTTGCTTTCTCATTTTGATTGTTTTGGCTTGGTTATAAAAATTAATTTGACCAAGTTTTACACACTACTTGAACTCTTTACATTTTACGTTGTAGTGTGAACCGTCATTCTCAATTTTTGGAAGTTTGTTTTTTCGTTTTTCAAATTTGGTAATATTGTTTATGAACCGAATGAATTTCTATTGACTTGAATAAACACTCTTGGCTTTGGCGTAAGTGGAAATCGTTGATTCCAGGTCACTTACGTCTTCGAAATTGCTGGCACGGATTTGAGCTAACACTTTAGCTCGTGTGTGAGGCAGCACGGTACGTCGTTGCCTCTTACTTTCCCGATGAAATCGTTTCACCTTATTGCAAAATTTAATTTGACTATATTTCACACTCAGCAGGTACACACACACACACACAAACACACACACACACATACATATATATATATATATATATATATATATATATATATATATATGCTAGTACAAGATTGATTTGCTCAAGGTCATGCTAAAAGTTAATTCACATTCAAAAGTGGCAACAAAACTTACCTTTCTGTTTGTTGATTTGATGAGAGTCATACTAAAGTGTTTAAGTGCTTATGAAGTTTGCTTTTTCTGCAAGGTAAATGGGTATTTGATTCCAGAATACCTGCTTCATCGAAGAAAGAGAGACAAGAGTCAATATATATGTTATCGTTGTCAGGGAAAGGACACTGGGATTCATAGTGCCCTAAGAGAAAAGAGAAGAAACGGCGGTTACGATAAAGTAACGTATGATGAGGAAAAACTGCCAGTGATGCGAAGGAAATTGAAAAATTGACAATTTGAGCCAATGCGTTTGCCCTGCTGTGAAATTTCATACTGACGTCTTCTAAAAGAGAAGAGACCAGAAAGAAAATGTAAGTGACCCTAGGTCTTGCCTTTTTATAATAAGGATGGTGTTTTTTTATTGATGCTATTCTGATATGTGTTCATGCTCCTCTCTATCCCTTTGGGTCATTTTGTTTTAGTTAGAATTGAAATGGAAAAGATATTGTCCTTCACATATGTACTTTAGGCATGCAAATGGGTACAAACTAGTCAGTCTGTTGATCCATCGTTTAGTGTCTTGATTTTATTATAAAATCACACACTCACCCTATATAATTGAAATGGGTTTTGGAGTCTGTGTGTGGGGGTGGGTTGTGGGGGATGGGGGTGGCGTGTGTTTGAGGGGGCGTAGAGTTGGTAATTGTAGGCGAGGGCCTGGTTGAATAAGAAGAAAAAAAGATTTCTACTTCACTTTGTGTTAATCGTACATAATGGGTTCACTTCTTCACTCTGTGTTTATAGTAAATAATTGTTTTCTTCTTCCCTCTGTGTGGTTAGTATATTATGTTTTCTTTCTTTTTCCCTCTGTTTGGATCGTACATATTGGGGTTATTTTCCTCCATTCCCTTGGTAGATATCATATTTGTTGGTTTTAATTACTTCGTACCTCTGTGTGTATAGTTTGTGTTTTCCTCTCTCTCTGTGTAGATATTAAATTTGGGATTTATTGGGTTTTTTTTTTATACTTCCCATGTGCGGATTGTAGATTTGGGGTTTGTTTTTTGCTATTCCCCTGTGTAGATAGTATTTCGGGCTTTGTTTTCCATTACTTCTGTGTGGATATTATTTTTGGGGTTTCGTTTATCATTTTTCCATGTGTAGATAAAAGATTTGGGGTTTGTTTTCCCTCCCATCTGTGTGGATAGTATATTTGGGGTTTGGTTTTTCATTAGCGAAAAATCCTTTGTCCCTGTTCACGATGTTTGTTATTTGCTTTCACAAAAGAGTATGCCATATCATAGCAGTGTTTGCATGTGTGTGTGTGTGTGTCTGTATATGATTTTTTTATACATGCGTTCGGTTGTGTGCGTATGTTTGTAGTTTTGTTTGAACTTGATAGACAACTTTTTAAACATCAACAAATGATCGAAAACAGTCCCCGATGTATGCTGGTCGAAACGTGTTACGTTGCTGCCCCGACTGTCACAGGAGGGAGAAATTCACGCCATTGCCTGAGTTCAAATCAGGAATATCCCTGACTAAAACGCGGTGCTTTTTCATCAGAGCCTTCGGAGTGGGTTCATGCTTCCTTATATTATACGTTATAATAACCATGGCTATATAAACTTCGAGATGTATTAGCTAATGTTGTATGCCATTACAAAAATTGCAAGTATATTAACTTAAACTTAGGATACACGAAGAAATTTTTGCAGCGGATGCCAAAGCGTTATCCTAGTGATGTATGTCTGGTATCCTAATTATCTGATATAATTTGAACTCCATCTACACCAACCATTGGACATAGACCACGTTTAATTTTATGTATCTATGGACATTAGTAGATCGCAATGAAAGCGTTATTTCGAATTGAAGAACCAATGGTGGGTTAGCGGGATTATTGTGTCAGAAAAAACAAACAACGAACGTATTGGCTGACTTTCACCTGCATTCGTGATTACATAACAACATACTAAAATATTGTTTGAAGTTGCCATTGTAGAATTTTGGATTTTTGTACACAGTAATGCGATTATACACAATTATGCAATTGTTTACAGCAGCAGAGAGGGTGAACAGACCAACGTTTCCAGGCGTCAATTTAGCAAATTGAGACTTTCTCGAAATTGCTTTATAGGCCTTAATTTAGCAAACTGAGGCTTCCTTGAAAATATTTAATTAAATTTTTCAGTAAATTTTTCAGTAAATTTAGCAAAATTATGAAAAATTTTCAGTAAAAAAAACGACGCCGACATTTTCGATATTGTTGTTGGCGTTCACGTCGTTGCTGCGTTACGTTAACCGAATTAGCTATAGATACGGTCTAATCCGATGCGATATCGTCTTCGAGGATCTGATAAATTTATCGTTATAAATCCGTGAGGGGTAGCTCTTGCGCCGTTAAAGAAATTTCTAAACTTATTAAAATCCATATCACCGTCACATCAGTATTGATAAATATTTTGTAGTGTGTATTTTCCAGTTCCGTTAAATACACATACTAGATTGCAATTTTCATTGATTATACTTGGAATCTGTGCGTATTTTTGAGTTACATATATCACGTCGGAGTTTATGTGACGCCCTCGTGAAAATATCATTGCAGGATTTTTTTTGTTTTTCCAACATTACATCGTCGTACACGACTAGGTTATTAATGGATCCGTCTAAGTCTTCCACGGACGGTGCCTCTTCAATATCTGTGATAAATTCAATTACATTTCCACCATAAGCTTCTGAAGCGGTTTCATTGTAGTCGCGTAACACTTGATAACAATGTTGATCATCTATGCTTGGGGCAACCAAATATAATTTATCCCAGGTGAGATACTTCATTATCATCGTTAACAGCAACTGGGTTTTACCACTTCCGGAAGGTCCGATGATAATCATTCTGATTGAGTTTGGTAACATCGGATGATGTTTTATCGGCTGTTGCTTTTTCAACGCGGAGAAATCGATCACTTCCATTTGTTGATATAACATAAATATAATTATGGATCTATATTGTGTGAAATGTAGGAAGCGTACACCGACTATTGACCCAACGACTGTTACCACAAAAAATAACAGAAGCGCGGTCACCGGCAAGTGTAAAATATGCGGTACAAAAAAATATCGATTTCAAAAAAAAAAATCGGAGGTGATATCGCCACTAAGTTAGCAGCACTTCCAGGGTTACCATGGTCAAAATATCCAGGTGAAAAACACCTCCCCGGGTATAGTTATGGTGGTCCTGATACTAGACTTGATATAAGACTTGATGATCAAAATAATTCACGTCAGGGGGAAAATCCTATAAACGCTATCGATGAAGCATGTCGTATACATGATATAGCTTACCGTAGTGGTGATTTACAACAGCGTCATCTCGCAGATGTAGCGTTGATTCACGAGTTCAATGCTATTCCAGATAAATCGTTCAAAGAAAAATTAACCTCGTGGTTAATAAAATCCGCCATGAAAGATAAATTAATATTTGGTGCGGGTAATTAATAACAACATGGAATCTATTTACTATTCTCCGAGAGGATACTGGAGGGGTAAGGCAGCAATCAGTAAACTCGCTAGCGCTGCAAAAGCAAAAAATACTACAGCGGCGGATTGGTTATCCAAACAGGCGATATGGCAAATTTATCTACCACCGCCTAAACAAATTAACTTCTCACATTTTGATGTTGCAACACCTAATGAAGTTCATCAAGTTGATATACTATTTTTACCACATGACAACGGTTACAAATACGCGTTAACGTTAGTTGATATTGCGAGTCGATACAAACAAGCAGAACCGCTGAAGACAAAATCATCATCTGAAGTAGCTTCTGCATTTGAAAGGATTTATCGGCGAGGCCCACTACGCTTGCCAAATCTGTTACAAGTTGATCCTGGCAAGGAATTTCAAGGCGCTGTTTTAACAACGATGAAACATCATAATGTCACCATCAGGCGAGGGCATACTGCGCTACATCGCGATCAGGCAATTGTTGAACGATTTAATCGGACACTTGCTGAGCGGTTATTTGGATATCAATACGCGAAAGAATTCATCCAAGAAAAGCGATCCCGTGAATGGGTTAAGAGATTACCAGGTGTAGTTACCGCAATCAATAATGAGATTACTAGAACAATAAACATGAAACCTAACAACGCTATTAAAAAGAAGTATATACCCGTACAACCACAAAAAGATTTCCGAGAACAAATTCTTGGTAGTAATGTCACTGTAAGGTATTTATACGAACCAGGAGAGCTTGAGGGTGGTAAAAAAAGAGCTACCGATCCTATTTGGAGCGTTACTACGCATAAGATATCTAGTATAACATGATCAACTGGTAGACCTCCAATCTATAAACTGGTTTTGACAGCGCCACAGCGAGGATTTACTCGACAACAACTGCAAGTGATACCAGAGGATACTCAATTGCCACCGCGTGGTCTTAACTAGCACCTAAGGTGCTGGCACCTCTGCGTCTGTTACACTCAAGACATGTCAGCATCAAATTGTCGTTGGTATGACCAATGCTGTTATTTTTTCTATCTACGGTAAATTGGCGAGGATCTTTATCCGAATACTGCCAACGCATTATACAATTACAACTCGCGCAGTGATTATTCTGTTGTTGCTTCAGCTTAATTATTAATTCAGCATCAATGTCAAATTCTCTATTATTTTTTTTATCCTGTTGTTTACAACCAGAGAGTTTTTTTCTGATTATATCCTTGATGTTGTCGGCGCTGATAATATCACTTATTGTAGTGTCATTATCATCTAAAACGATTCTTCGAAGTTGATTTATTCTCCGTATTTGAGACACTGCAAGATAAACTAAATTTGACCACTCAATGCGATTATCTACTATCCAAACAATTCTGTCTGTGACAGTTAATCCCTGTGAAGAGTGTATTGTCGCTGCGTAACCTAACGTCCACGGGGATTTATCAGCACGCAATGCATCTTCGACGACGCTGATATCAACCAGCACAATATTATTTAACACTAAATTCTGCTTTTGTTGTTGTCCAGGAATGTCAACGTCGATATTTTGTCGTCGGGTATCTTTTGATCTATAACAGAGCGGTACTGGAAGTGTTGCAAATTTACATTTATGCAATTCAAATAATTTCATCTGAAGTTTGTCTCTGACTATTTTTCTACTTGCGATTATCAAATCGTTTGGTCTCCACGTTTCCCAAAAATCATCCATGGGAGTTTCTGAAATTAGTTCACGCATTATTTCACATTGGATTCTATCCGGTTGTAATCTGATTAGTTGTTTAAACTCACGTAATACTTCATCTAGAGTTCTAAAGTCATCATTAATCTTTTCGTAATAATCAACGTGTTCTTTGAGCCATTCATGAGGAGGTTCACCGACAAATGGTGGTGGTTGGCCTTGATCACCGCACATAATAATTTTTGTATTTTTCGTTGACAGCCATTCAAGAAATATTTTTAGTACTTTCAACGGTACTGTACAAATTTCATCCCAAATTATCACCGGTGGAATATATTTATTTCCCATTCGCTCTGGAGTCCACTTATCGCCTATCCATCGAAAGAAGCTGTGATAAGTACCAGATTTTACATTTCGTTGTTTTATGTCTCTGGCAAGTTGATGAGTTGGTGTTAGGACATTCATATTTGTGAAATTTGTAGACTTTTCTATAGAATTTTCTATAGGGGTTTCCGTAGAATTTTCTATAGGGGTTTCCGTAGAATTTTCCCCTAGGATTTGTCGTATGATTTCTTGTATCTGTTTTTGATCATCTGTAAGTTTTTCAATTGGTTTTTCAACGGATTTTTCAATTGGTTTTCTTTCCCTATGAAATAAATTAAATACTCGTGTTGTCTTTCCTGATCCTCCACAACCATTCAAATAAACGATTTTATATCGCGTAATCGGATCAGATACGGGTGGTGCATTAGAAAAGTCTGAACACTGATTGCTTTTCAAGTATTTATCGTCGTTGGTAACATCGGCAGATTTACAATACTCATGTAGCGTCTCCTTTTTAAATCGCCAACGTCCCCAATTTTCCTCGGAATCTGTGAATGCCGCTACAGCTGATCTGTATTTCTCGTGTATATACATCGAATCAGTAGCTACTCTAACCGCGGTATTAGGAAATCTATTTATCATCGAAAAAAGATTAATAGTAGAATAACCGTGCATAGAACTTCTCAAATGTGTGTACTGGGGACTAATCCATCACAATAGGTAATAATTGTACCCAATTTCTCACCATTGGATAGAAAAGCATCTTTACGAGTTACAAGTTTTCCATGTTTCGTTAAATCCGCTATGATAAAATCATATTCAGCGCTGTCTATGATCAACCGCGAAGAGTATTTTGCATTGTCATATCTTCCACCTTGAGTAAATTTACCGATTATTTTTCGTCCAAAATCTTTTGCTAGTTTATTTTCATTTTCAAATAACTGCCTAGACAAATCCACGATTTGTTGTTCATTAAAAATCTACGATTTTCCATCAGAAACCTGTTTTCGTTGTTCGCGTATTATCTAGATCGGGTTGTGGTAGCCAAACTTCTTTCTGAGCTCGATACCATATAATTGCTTCGCTGATAATCAACGATATCAGCATACCACTATCAATCATATATCGTAGTAACACTATTGGCATCCAGTGTTTCACAGACATATGTCTACCAATCCAAACATAACTACACGGATGTAATTCTGACGCTAATTCTAATGATACCACACAAGCGAATCCAGTTAAATCAAAATCAGGCAATGGACCATTAACAGAACCACGAGTCATTTCATGTGTGGGGTGTCCAAATCGTTTAAAATACTTACCACATTCTCCATATCCTAGAAAACTCCAGGGATAACACGCGGATATATCAATTGAAATCATACCCTCGCGGTGGTATTTTGTATTCCACAGTCCTCCATGACCGAATTCTACACAGCTTGATTTGACATCTTCGAGAAAATCACTTTGTGTTGGACGCCATGAGTTCTTTTCTCGTGCAAAATGAGCTACCACTGATGGAATCGTAAAACTATCCGTGAGTAGTTTTTCATGAAAATTATTCGAGTATATTACAGCGGTTTTTTTTCATCTTCGAGTGTAACTCTTCAGTGCGATATAATTCTCCATTCGGTCTTACAAACTGATCAAATCCTGATTCGGAATCTTCAGCGCTGCGAAGTAGCCACACTGACAAAGGATCATCTTTACACAACGCATGAATAGCATCGAATAATCTCTCTTCGTGGAACACATCCTTACAAAATTCCCCGGGGATATATCTCACGATTCGTTCTCGTGGAAATGTATTTACTGCAGGTGTCCACGCGTGTTTGTTATGATCAATAATTTCAATTGGAGCTCCTCGCGATTGATATTTCGGTTCGTATAATACTTCTCCGGTTATCGTCGCTACCGATATTGGAAATTTTAATGATGCTTCTAATTTAGCAATATCGGAAATCATTGCCCCGCGCTGTTTCACTGTCAGTTCCCATTCGATTATTTTTTTTCGTCGCAGATCAGTTAGTTTATTTCCTCGGGATGCATTCGTGAAGTGTTCCATTACCCGTGTTGCAACACAATTGAGCCTTGACGAAGTCAATGATGACGCCGTTTTCATAGGTGCTAGTTTTGCAATACTTGGCTTATCATTTAGCGGATATATTCCGTAAGCAACTGCTGTTACAGGGTAAGATCTCTCGAATTCCTGGTTTGGAATCTCGACTCACAAGGACAGTTTTTTTATCCTTGAGAATTGGTTCAAATTTATCCCTAATAATCCATTCACCTTCGACTTCGATAATGAATTTTATTCTGAAAAAGTACCTCTGCTGAGAAATGCTTTGTTGGGAATTGCTTTGCAATGAAAATCCTTTGGATTTTACACCTTTGGATGCTACACCTTTGGATTTCCCCCTTGGTTCGCCAAGATGTGAGATTATCGCAGCTGCTCTTTTATCGTTCATGGTAGCATCGATTATGGGTACATTGACATCATCATCAATAATTTGAAATGTCGACCACGCAAGAGATGCTCCATCACGCAAAAATTCATTAAAACAGTCGCTGATTTTACTCAACATGGTTTTGTCATCTATTAGACTTTTTGGTATATCAGAGATTTTATCGAGATTAAATCTAGCATCCCCATTAAATCCAGGATTAATTTTTGATAATCTCTCGAACTCCTTCATATCAGAGATTCTATCGAGATCGAATCTAGTATCCCGATTAAATCCCGGTTTAATTTTTGATAATCTCTTGAACTCCTTTATCCTATCGTCGTTTGTACGTTTTGGTTTAACAGATACTCTATCCCGATTAAATCGGGGATTAATTTTCGATAATCTCTTGAACTCCTTCATGATATCGTCGTTGTTACGTTTTGGTGTATTAGAGACTCTAACGAGATTAAATTTAGGCTTAATTTTCGATAATCTCTTGAATTCTTTTATATTATAATTAAAACAAGTATTTAAATAAAAAAGTATTTTACATAATGAATCATTGCAAATGGCTCATGATTGGATCAGTAACTACGTGTAATAAATCATGCAGAAATGAATTCTGTGGGTATCATATGCAAAGTGTGAGAAACGGTTCAAAAGGTCCTCTTCCTTGCCTGTATTGTGGGGTAGGTGTTAGAGACAAATCACAGTTATGTATTGGTTGCGGTGGTAGGCGTTATAAAGAGTTGAAGCGTTATTATGACAAAAAAAAAAAAAAATCCTGACTCTGTCAATGACGTTGCCAACGGCAAAATCATAACAACTGCTCAGGACTACATAAAAAGATTTTCAAATAATATATCTCAACCAAATAATGATTTAGACAAATAAAATATTATATATATAAATGAACCAAGAATTTCAAAGACATCCAGTGATCACAGACTACGAAGCCTCTCGTGATGGTGTCGTTAGACAATGTAGACTCAAGAAGCCAATTGGTGTTGTGAATAATCAAGGATATTTGGTGTTTAGATTTGGAGGGAAAACTTATCTCATTCATCGTTTCATATATGAAGTGTTTAATGGATTGATCAAGGATGGGTTTGTTATTGATCACATTGACTCTAATTCTAGGAACAATTCTTTATCGAATCTACAAGCTATCTCTCAGAGTGAAAACACCAAACGAGGTGGGACTGGGAAACACTCGAAAAATGCTAGCCCTGTAAAGTCAATTAATACGGCAAATAAGGAGGAAATAGTATTTCAATATTTGAATAGCGCCAGTAGGTATTTTGATATTCCCTCCCCCTCAGTACGATTCGTTGCAGAACGAGTTCAAAAATCGGCGATTTCCAGAAAAAATGGACAAAAAATTCAATTTACTTATGTATAAGTACGTAAACTTGCATTGTTCAAGGAGAATAACTCCCTTAGGTAACGCGCGTGTGATAAATCATCAATGACACAGTTACGGATCTTAAACACTGTCATTGATTTCTGATTGGTTGGTTTCGCTATTATAAATCTCAACAGAATATAATCAATTTTGTCTTTTTCAAGTATTAACAGAACTGTTTTATATACACGTCGTATTTAATTTTTTTTTAGTGTGTTTTTCAAGTATTATGTGTTACTTCAACGTTGTCAGTGATCATTATTAAACACAACAAGGAATAAAATCACCACACCACGCTGTGCTGTTAGTCTCTAACAGCGGCTTATATACCATAAAATCGTCTTATACTATTGGGGGTTTTAAGCGTTCGAAAATCATACATGTGGTCATTACAGCCCATACACTTCCGGGTGTATGGATATCTTTTGGTATTCATACAACCTAGGATTTTGTTTAGGTTGTAATGATCACGTACGAATGTAGACCCACCCCCGTCATCCATTGTCATTGAATCAATTCATTGTACATATATACCGTTATCATTCATCCATTGTCATTGAATCAATTCATTTGTATTATACCATTGTCATATAATTTATTGTTGTGCCGTCGTCATTCATTGCATTTGTATATAACCATTGTCATTGTAAATACCATAATATAATCTATTGTTGTGCCGTCGTCATTCATTGCATTTGTATATATAACCATTGTCATTGTAAATACCATAATATAATCTATTGTTGTGCCGTCGTCATTCATTGCATTTGTATATATAACCATTGTCATTGTAAATACCATAATATAATCTATTGTTGTACCGTCGTATACAACCGCCTACACACTAGATCATGGGGTTGTAATGTGTCGTATGTGCCGTCCTATGTGTATTACAACCGCCAACCACACTAGATCATTGGGGTTGATGTGCCGTCGTCATCCATTGTATATAACCATAATCACTTATAATCGCATTAAGCTTCTGGGCATGCTAAGATGACCAACACCTTGGCGGGTCCAGAATTCATTTTGTGGATTTTCAAACAATTTAACAAATATACTTTTTCATATATATGAATTCTGAAAATATCAGATGTATTATTGTTGAAATCAACAAACTCAAAACTCAAAATATTAAACTATGTTCAGGGTTAGATTGTGATCAAATAATGACTGATTTCGAGGACATGGAATTTGCACAAAATAATGGAAAATATGTCCTCGCTAAGCAGTATTTTTTAATTAAGCGCATCCAAAAATTTATCCGTGAGAGTTTAGTTAATGCTGAAGACGTTAATGTGTTTGTACCATTATGTAAGATTGTAGAACATGTACGGAAACAATTAAGTTCTGAATACGAGCAAAGAAAAATTATTAATTGTAAGGTTAGACAGATAAAAGCTTTAATCGATCAGGCTGAGTCCCACGCGTGGAGAGCCTCCTTGTTGTATATATAACCTCGCGTACACAGGTAATGTGAAACGCATGTATAATACCCGCTTGTGAAGCGCGATTACTCAACTAGAACAAAGTTTGTAAACCTGTGTCAACAACAGGGAAGTAAAATTGTATTGTGTGATTAATACCTGTGTCAACAACAGGGAAGTATAATACTTATACAGTTATTTTTTTTTAGCTGAAAATTCTTTCAGAATTTCAAAATCGTGAAATCCTTCATTTTCAATGAACAATTTTAGAAATTATGTAAGATTTTTTTAAGATTTTGCACGGATAAGCATGAATGGGCATATTGCATTATTTCATCACGGGTTAATCTTACCACGGTTATAACGTTTTGCTGAAAATTTAACATTTGATAATCAGTCAATAAAAACTTCTCTTGAAAATACAAGGATTTTTCACCTAGATTATCTATGACTATATCCACGTAGAATTCACTTGTTGTGTTGCCCCCGAATACCTCTGCGATAGCTTGTTCAAGGAGTTCTTTATCATGGATAGATACTAGTACATGTTGATACATTATTGAAATTCTTTTAGAATTTTCTAATTGAAATTGCAAGTGAAAATTCAAGGAATTTTTCATTTACGATTTTGAAGTCCTTTTAGGATTTGAAAGTTCTTTGTAAAATTCTTTGTGAAATTGCAAAGCAATTTCCATTTCAGGAACTTTTCACATCTAGTGTTATTTGTAGTGTTTCCCCGCGAAGATCAATTAGGTTAAATTCTTGGTCGGTTATTGAAAAATTCATCCTGGACAGAAATAGATTAATGGGCTCAAGATAAGTCAAATTAGGTGGGTTTTTCACTATGAGACTTCCCGGAGAAACATCTGGAGAAAACGTGTACATGATATATCCTTGGTTGGCGTTGTTTGATTTTGAAACGTCAACTGAGAAACTTCTCAGGATACCATCACAGATAACGTGTATTGCAATAACAGATGATATATCAACGTTACCGGGAGATCTGTGTTTGTTATTACGATACACTGAATTCGTTGACGTTAAGATTTCCTTGGGAGGATTTATCTTAAACCATAACACGTGAATCTGCGGAAAGAATTCATCGATGACTTTATTCATTGATGCTTTCATCGCTGGTACATCCCAACCTTGGAATTTTATAAATACTAAATTGTCATTGGTGCGTGAAAACACCCGTTTGAATTTTTCTTTGTTTGGTGATTTATCTTCGTAGACCAACGAGAGTAATCTATCATTGAGGAAATTCATATCAGCGATAATTTGATTTAATTGTTGTTGTTGTTTGATTGTACCACGCTGAGTTGTTAGATCTAACAATAGAGATCGTTGTAGATAATCTCGCAACTGTGTTAATTTCATCTGGAACATTTGCTTCATCGAGTTGAAGATCCCAGTAAGTGATTTCTCTGAGACCACAATTACACCTTGGTCACCAAGAGCAAATCTCCACACTATTCTACCATACTCGTTGTATTCATATTTTCTCAGTGTATCAGTTTCTGTTCCGTCGTAGACATCATATGAATATTTTTGATAAATATCTTGAGGTCGTAGAAAACTAACATCGAAGTTGTAATTGAACTTTGGATCTATCGCTGGTGGATCATTAGTGAAAAAGTCGGATTTGCTAGGTTCCGGCAATTGATAATGAACCGCGGGAAGACTATCTAACCATGCTTGGTGAATCCGTGGGAAATTTTCGTCAATGGCGTCAACGAGTTTTTTACGCATTTCTGGTACGTTATATCCTGGAAATTTAAACGTGGGAATGTCTTCGACGCGGATATTATGTTTTGCTGCAAATGTTGTTCTCGTTGCAGGAAGATCCCCACTGAGAATAATTTGAATTAATCCCAAATTATAATGTTCCATATCGGCGATAATTTTATTGCATACTTCCATGAATTCGATAACGTCATCGCGACGTGGTGGAATTTCACTTATTGCAGTTATGAAATAACCTAGAAATCGATTAAAATCAGCGTTCATCGCTGTGAACATTTCAGTAATTTTTGAATCATCAAAAGGGGCACCTACATCTAGCAGATCAGTAATTTTTTTGTCAAATCTCCGTTCACCAGATATCAAATTAATATACGTTAAACTAAGAAATGTAACACCACTATAAAGATGACCCCGATGAGATGTATTATAAATATGATAATTCTCCTTCGTGGAAACATAATCGGATTTCAATGGTTCACGTGGTAGATCTTTTATGTCGACGGTGCCTGGAATAAACTCAGGATAACCTAATAATCTTCTAATTGAGCTGTTATATATATCTACGGAGTAATCCGGTGAACTTATTTCAATGACCGTTGACAGCAGCGGCTCGGATCCCTTTATCTCAATAAGATATTTATCAGGTTCATCTTTGATGTCGATTTTATTCGGTCCTGTGATTGCTTGGATGGCTTCTATGATTGCTTCGATATCGTATGCACCAGTTCGTAAATGTATTGTATGTGTGGTTGGTTCGGATTTTGTACCATCTGGGTTAGTTTTTCTATACGCGAATGTAAAACTGTTATTGGGAGGTTTACCATTAAACGGTGCTGATCTTACATTTGGCCAACTGTAGTAGCATCTTAATTGCGTTAACGTGATTGCAGATACCGCCAACGGAGGATTAAATTCAATGCCGAATTCTGGTGTTTTCGTTACCAGCGAGATCAACTTTGTTTTTGTGTTGGCGGTGTTTGTTGCTATTCGTTGAAGGATTTCTTGCGACGATGTCGCCATTGTTATTGTTATTATCACGTTCCAATTTTGAAATCGTTGAATCATACAACCGAACCATCTTCGAGAATTCCTCGTCGGATATTATTTGATCATCAATCGCCGACGAGATTAACATTGATAATTCCGAAAAAGCGTTTGACACAGTAATAAGTTTAATAGAGTAATCACTAAATTTACATTGAGAACACGATGATATGTTTTTTGTTATCGTGGTAAATACTCCTGTGATTGTTGCCTCCGCGGATATTATCACAGGGACATCAACTGGAGCTATCATTACAACCGATGATAGTATTATTCCAGCGCCGGCAATTACACCTGACACCGAGTAAACAGTTATATCTAACGCGGTAATTCTACGCTGGTATTTTTTCTTTTTATTTTTATACTCGGTGATTAACGCTTCAAGTTTGTTTTGAAAATCTTTGACGGTGTTATAACGATATTCAAACACTGCTGGTGCCAATGACGTCGTTGACATTTTATCTATTAACGTAGTCAACAATTCTCTGAAATTCCTTTCAATTGAAACTTCTAGTTTATCTGTTTACTTAAATCAGCTACAAATTCAACATACCATGTCATTGAAACCCTAGCTAGATTATTATCAGCGGATATAATCGTGAATTGTTCAATCATATCCTTGTCGATAATTGTTGATATAGTATTATTGACTCCAGATGAACTCGATGATGATATCGTGAATTGTGTTGGTGTTACTAACGTTAATCGATAAATTCCCTTTACGGCTGCAGTAACGTGTAAAATATTATTTGTAGGTGTCCACGTATATGATCCGTATTGAATCGTGTATACGTTGTTGACAATGATTTTTTTTTTCATGAGGGATTTTTACTTTTTCAAGTATTGCTATCATCCTTGTTGCATCTGTTATGATGCCATTAGTAGTCGTGCTAAGATCATCGATGGATGTTTTAAGATCATCGATGGATTTCTTATTAATCGCGATTAAATCTGAAATTGATCTCGTTTCGCGAATAACACCTAACCGGGTATTATTCGCGGTTATTTCATCAAGTTTGGTAATAATATTTTCAAGAGTTGTTTTAATATCATCTGGTTTTGCATCTTTTCCGTAGAACTTGTCGACGGCGTCATCAGCTTTTCTAAAATTTCTTCGTAAACTAGTAAATTGATCAACATGAGAATCAAAATCAGTTCGTAATTTTGATAAATTATCAACGGCTGCTTTTACTTTTGCGATGTGTAAATCAGCGTGTGTAGGTGGGACACCAAATAAATTATTTATGATTCTAGATGAATCAATGATATCCTGTTTGAGCTGATTAAATTTAGTTATATGATCGTAAAATTCACCACGTACTTTAGTTACTTGTGATGAGGAATCACCAGCAGTTACTTTAATGTCATCGATAGTTTTTTGTAATCCTATAATAGTATTTATTTGATCAGATAATTTTTTTAATTCATCTAAGTTTGCTATCGATGAAATAGCTTTGTTGATTATCGTTTTTACCTGTGAGATAGTAACTGATTCAGGAACACGTGTTACTGATCCTCCAAAAATATCTGACATTGTTATATACTACATATTTGTTTGTTAAAATCATTCTTGAATTACTTAGTAATTCGATTTCATCATCGTGTACTCGTGGATGGCTTTGTGAGGTAATTTAGGATTTGCCGAGATAATCATCAACGCGTTAAGAGTTTCTCGGCCACATATTGGAGGATCTGTTAATGTCTGCGTGGGCAACGTTGAATACCAAACTGAAATCTTCGATTTTTGGATTGGTTTACTTCGCGATTTTGAAGAAATCGTGGACACATATTTGACGGTACAATCGGTGGTGGTAATCCATATGAGTCAAAATAAATAATCGATGTTGGATATATCGCGTAACAAACCCAATAAGTTCCAGGTCCAGTGTTATCATCAAGATTAATTATTCCAGTTTCTGGTATTTGTGGTTTTGCTGGTAATTGATCTTTCATGAATACACCTCTGAAATGTTTTATTGGTAGTTTTTTTACTGCGTCGAGTAAATCAAAATTTGGCATTGGAAATCCATAGGATTTCACTAACTGGTTTTGTAGTATCGCGTGAATCGACTTCCTGGTAGTCTGAATCCCTTTCCCTTTTTTTCGATTTTCCATTTAGACCTTTACCCATTATCTTATTGACAACATTAGAAGCAAGTGCTCCGGCTGCACCAGTTCCTAACGCTCTAAGAATTGCTGGAGCAGCCGACGCAATCAATCCTGGAATTGCAGCCAACAACGGGAAAAATCCTCCGATTTTTATCATATTTGCTATAGCATCCGCAGATAGGGTAATCTGAACTCCTTTTTTTTCTTTAAAAGCGCTATTAAAATGATTAACCTGAGTTTTCGTCAACGATAGTTTATTTGATCCGCCGGTCATTTGATTATGTTTTAGCGTAATCGTAGTTCCACATTTTTTAGCTGAACTTGATTGAAGCTTTTTATGTGACCGGGTGTCAATGTGACATTAATAGTGTTATACGACATTTTTATATAACATTGATTGATTCAATTACAGGTTTTCCACTGGTGCATCAATGACTCTCATTCTTCCACCACCACCTTCAAGCATCATAGATTTATCACTGACAAGAACAGCAACCGCTCTAATTTCTCCAGGAGGAGCCTCGCCGATACGAGCTTGAAATTTTACATCAACGGTTGAGTGTTTAGAAAAATCAAGATGTTGCAACGAAAAGTAATAAATCGGATATAAATCTTTAAAATCCACCTGTGATATTTGAAGTCCAGTATCAATGTTTTGATCATGACCCATAAACGACCACAATCGATGATAAACTCGTCCTATTTGATTATGTTCGTAATCGATGATAAGATTTTCCACGGGTTCTTGTTGGTTACTTATCCGCAATGATACTTCGTTGACGCTAAATTTATCAAATATCATATGAGATCGTAATTGTAGACTGTCATCTGCAGCTGTCTTTTGAGTTCTATTTTGGTGTTGTAATACAACAAAAACATGTCTTGGAGCGGAAATTTTTTTCGTCAACGCAAGTTGCCAAGTGAAAACTCCAGGACCTGGACTAGACGTAGTAGCTGTTGTAACCTCACTCATCAACGATTTTCCTCCTTGGTCCATAAACAACAGCAACTGAGTCTCAACAGTCAACGATGGAGTCATAAATGGCATCCACAACGCTAACTTTGTCAATGTTACAATACCATCTGTTACAGGAGCAGGACAACGCCAAAGAGCATATTCATCAGTTGATCTTCGTGTGAGTGTTACAGTATGACTAGAACCAAATATTACTCGCCGAACATCTCGGCAAAATCCAAATATATGAGATAGTGGAATCGTACATGAAAATCTACCATCGGCATCAATATTCTTTTTTCGTAACGCAAATCCTGCGTTGTAATCAGGATTATCACTCACAACAAAAGGTTCACTTTTAGAACCATCAGCGAAGGCAGAGTTATCTAACTTTGTCGGTGTTCTTATAATAAACTGACGATGATCAGCGTGATTGGTAATATCCTTTGAAAACATCATTGAATGACCCGCAGATTTAATAAAATCATCAGAATATCTAGCTAAACCTATAATTGTTGTTGCAATATCAACATCGTTATCGATGGATTCTATTTTAGAAGAACCGATCGAATACCGAGCGTTGCTAAAAAAACGCCATTATTCCGTTGTTGACAAACCCAATCCGCGTATCTTTAAGATTATTGCCGGCTGCAAATGGAGTATCGTCACCTTTACGCAGTTGTCCTTCTACTTCGATAAATGCTTCACACGGCAAGAAGTATTTAGATGTGTCATCGAATTTAAGATCAATTTGTGACTTTACGTTTGGATTTTGTGCTTGATATGAAAAATACTGATAATCGCGTACAGAGTTATTTCTTGATACGGGGTCATTTACTTTAAAAGCATCATCGATATCATCCTTAAACATTTTATATTAACGTAGTTGATCTAAATGCTTAACCGCGCCAACCCTGAACCAGCAATTAATCTCAACCTCGCTTTTGCAAGTTTATTAATCGCACTGCCTATTTTCGGTGGCATTTGTTCCGTAGACTGTAATTGAAACTTTCTTCGTTGAAATCCATTTCCACTTTTCTTTGAATTTCTATTTCCACGTTTTGCCAACGACATAAGTTTTTCTTTTGCGCTACCTAACATATCAAATGCGCTATCACCGATAACTTTACCAGCTCGATCACCGAAAACCCCAATAGCTTTTGACGCTATTTCCTTACCAACAGGTAAAATCTTTGGAACAATTCTAGTAAATAATCCAGTGACAATATCACCAAGTCCATTTCCATACGTGAGCTTGTAAACCGGCAATCTTGAATTTACAACGTAAAGAGGTCTTGCTCTGTTCATACTACGATGTACTATCAATTTATTTAAATGCTATATATCTAATCAGTGATCAATCACTGTAATAATCATCGGTAAGTTCATCGATAAAACTTCGATATAGTCCGATATCCATTACACGTGCTTGAAATAACCGCTGACAGATTTCGGTTGCTTCGTTAATTATTTCCGGAGAATTATTTCCAGCTCTTTTCCATCCAATAAGAACTTTTAATCGCGATATATCATCGAGGACACTTCTTGAACAAGGCATCAAATTACCACCGCGATAACCACTACCGGATTTTTCTTCTTGAGGTTCTTCTCTAAATATATCAAACTCAGGTTCTTCTTGTTGAGGATCCAAAGGATTTTCAGGAGGATCCTCTTGTCGTTGTCGTCCTCTTCGTCCTCCTCGTCCTCGTCCTCGTCTTCGTGGAGATGGTTGTACACGTTTTTGTTCTTCTACTCGTTCTTGTTTTAATCGTTCTCGTTCCTCTTTCTCTCGTTGTTTTTGTTCGGTTTTTAGTCGTTGTTGTTCAGTTACTAATAAACCCCTTTTTTCCTGATATTCATCATATTTTTTTTCAACAGCAGTCAAATATGCCTGATACGTGGGATCTTCACTATCAATTTGCGGTAGTTTATTTTTAATTTTGTAAACTGCTTTAGCAAAATCATATACGTTTTTGATATAACCTTTTTGCCCAGATTTTAAATACTTTCCTTTTTGATAATATCCCAACACAGGAAGTTCTAATAAAGAAATTATATCTTTTTTATCAATCTCTGCTAAAGTTTCCTCGGCAAATCTATCTCGGAGTTCTTGAACTCGTTCATCATACAACTTTTTAGGTTTAACCGTAGGTTGTGATTGTTTTATCGCGGTTACAACCTCCCCAGTTGCCGTAGTTATCGGTTTAAATAACTGCTCAGTATCAGTAGTAAAATCCATCTTTGCTTGTTGACGCGCTTGCAAATTATCTCTGTAAGAATCTCTCACCGGGAGAAATTTCTTAATCGCAGCCAACCGTTCTCGTGTTAATCTAGTTATTTGTGCTTCTCCGATGTTTGACATTTTATATAAAAAAGATATCGCTAATTCATCATCGTATCTATAGCTGTATCGGTTAGCGTATAGCAGCAACGAGGGTGAACGCCAACAACAACATCGAAGATGTCGGCGTCGTTTTTTTTACTGAAAATTTTTCATAATTTTGCTAAATTTATTGAAAAATTTACTGAAAAATTTAATTAAGTATTTTCAAGGAAGCCTCAGTTTGCTAAATTGAGGTCTATAAAGCAATCTCGAGAAAGTCTCAATTTGCTAAATTGACGCCTGGAAAAGTTGGTCTGTTCACCCCCTCTGCTGCTTTTACTGTTATGATTTTGTACACAGTTATACGATTGTACACAGTTATGCGCTTGTATACTGTTATGCGATTGTACACAGTTATGCGCTCGTACACAGTTCATGCGAGATGGTAGATGACATCTCAAATGAATCCACTTGAAAATAATTCAATGTACTCTTTATATTTAGTTGTATCAACGGTACCACACTGGTCCATAGATAAATGGACCGATATGTTATTATTATGCAAGATGTAAATGTTTGTGAGTTATGTCCTGTTTGTACAAGGTTTAAGTGCTTTTAAGAAGCATTGGTGTCACTAGGGTTGGTGTCAAACAGTACGGTAATTCATACAGTCACTCCCATTGCCCCCCCCCCCCCTTTGCACCCCCCCCCAAAAAAAAACAACATTTTATATATAGTCATTATGTTCAGTTATTTTGGTGTCACTCCCTCTGATGGTGTCACCCGGTGCGGTAATCATACCCCCCCCCCCATACCCTTCTAATGACGACACTGTTTAGAAGAAAGTTACATGCTGTTGTACATGTCTTCCTTTGGGTTCCTCCACCCCACCCCTGTATTCGCATAAAAGAACTATCACCTCGATGTACTAGGAGTCGACCGGTACAGGATTTGCACAAGCTTTCCTTGGTACCAATAATTACAAAACACTCGATATCAAGACTTACATCTAACAATAAACGTCACCGTGCAAGATGTGTCACATGTAAAAAGACTTCCAAGAATGATAAGCCCATATAATGGATATCAATATTGATTATTACGTCTTCTAGGAAATGTCGTAAAAATGTTTCTGTAACCATATACATATATTTACTATCAACCGTCTCAGTCCTGTGCATAGGTAAACTATATGTAAGCAATCCTCTCTGACAGTGGCTACCTTTCATATGACGTTTAGTCATATTAGCAAAAAAAATTATTAGGGACATATAATATGTATACTTTTGTACTAGAAAATTGGCATAGTTAGAAACGTAATTTAATTCTTCAACTCTACCATTTGATCAATTACATCGGTGGCTTACACAATTTTGGAATAAGGAACTCCACTAGAAAAACTGGATTGAATTTGGAATAAGTGTACGTACATTCGATTGTTTGATAGGTTGAGTGCGTGATGGGTCTAATCCCACTCACCCAGGTCTAACATTCATATCATTAGCCCCTTTTTAGGGGTATGATATGACGACCAAATTAAAAAGCGTACTCTGTGAGCATAAATGCCAGGAAGATGTCGCACCATTCCATCTTCCTGGATAAATTAAATCACTACCATATAAATAAATGGCAGCGCAAAATAGTGAACATATGACCCTAGTGGCGGGTTTCACTTTAAATCCAGCAATTCATTCTATATGTCAACATTATGAAGGATGTAACGACTATTAAAATACGTCAGGAAGACAATAATCATCTTCGACGTATCTGACTAAAAAGCTAATATAAACCCAACTCAACTAGATCCTGTTGCCAGATCTAGTCCAGGCGTTGATCATTGGTCACTCAGGATATGAAATTACGTAGGTACTGCTGAATCTCGCGACACGCTGAATGAAATGGACTCGTCTCTACAATAAGAAGAACTACGTCATTTTGCGGCAAGTCAACATCACTGCCGTTTTCGAGCAAGTAAAAATGCAGGCACAGACCAGAAGCAGAATGTGACCCATGCAAAACTTGTCACGATTGAATGTAACTCTGTGGCACAAGTGTTGTCAATGTATTACACAACCTATACAATGCTTATATTACCAAGCGGATCGATTAACGAAAGATTTGGGATTTTATAATATTAAATAAATTTCACGCAAAAGGTATAATGACATAGACACAATTTTGATTTCACGTTGTTTCCAAAAACAGTACTTCTTAAAAACTGGATCTAGCTCAAATTGTAATTATTTAAAATTATTAATTAATAATATAAGTTTAATATATATATATATATATATATATATATATATATATATATATATATATATATATATATATATATATATATATATATATATATATATATATTTACATTGTTGTTAAACAAACTTTGTATATAACTTTGTAACGTATTCAAACTTGAATTCAATAGTCACATGAAATCGAGATAATAAAAAGCTAATTGAGGCTGACTCATAAAAGTACAGTGAAATTAATGTTTTTTATAACGGAATTTTCGATGTTGTTTGGTCAATGTTTTCATTAATGATGAGGAATTTGACATGATACCTCTAAAAATTAGATCATGAAGAATCAATTTCTTATATAAGGGAATGGTTTGTGAGCACACTAGTAGATCTTTAAATAAAGGATCTATTTCACTGAAATTAGGTTTTGTACTATTAATCGAACAATTCAGGCATTAAATAGATTTTGTTGGCAATAATTAGATTTTGTTGGCACTAATTAGATTTTGACAGACAACTTCTGCTATGTTGACAATAAAACGTCGGTCAGTACGCACTTTGCCCGAGCAATGTGCGAGTTATCTTAGTCTCGTAGACGGTATGGTATGCGTCGTAGTCGGTAACATGTTCTGGTGATTATCTGTGATTGCTGGAATAAAATGTCTGCGATCCGCCTACTACCTGATGACGGTCTTGAATGTGGCGTTCATACCGTTTTGTTGCTCACAAAGCACATACATAGGCAAGGAACTTTCTTGCTTCTTGATTTAGTGACTTACATAGTTACTTAATACTGCAAGCAAAAAATGATAATTTGTGCTTGATTGTTAATGAATTAATGCGTTAATTTAAACTGTATTGTTATATATGCAGGACTCGGTAATATATTCCACAGCACAGGATTCATTTTTTTTAATATAATGTTTACACTAAGTGCTTAATTAGTCATTCTTTTCAAAACTGCAAGGAAAACATACAGTATTTCAGTATTTTTGCTTGACATAAATAAATATGTCGACATAAACAGAAAGTATTGCTCGAAACAATTTATATTAACGTCTTAGGCCGAGCATATTGTTTTAATAAGAAAAATCAGGCATTCGAGTTAGAGCGACTACAGCTTTTTAGAGCTTGATTCAATTGCACAGGAGGCTTACACAATATTGTTATCTTTTTTCCATTAGAACTGAATGTGAAATAAGTATGGCTAGGGCGTTTCAAGGCTAACGACATCCATGGGTAAGCTTTCCGGGATGTTTGCCTCCTTTTCTACGACCAGAAGCTTTCAACATGATGCTATGAGAAAACTAATACTTTTTCAAAGTTCGCATGGTGCAGTAACTAAGTGACATTGAATTGATTTCAGTTCGAGAAATGGAAGAAAACATCCATGTTGGGTCTACCATTCACATTGCTGAACGGGAGTTGGTATCATCACTTGATACCCTGCAACGATTACAAGATAAACTGTTTTCTGTAATGAATCTCGGAGTGTCTGATATATTTACCACTCATCAGTTTGTGGACAACAATTAAATGAGGCTCATGCAGCGTCTTACTAGTTGATATCAAACTATATACGTTTCCAACATTTGAAAATGTTATTTGTCACATGCGACTGAATGGATGCATGTTGTAAATATACGGAAATTTTCAAGTAAATCGTTGTAGCATCTATATATCACAATTTCAGAACATGGGCGCATTGAACACGTGCATATCAACGAATATGACATATAGTATACGAAATTAAGATTTTTCAGATCAAATATTAAATCAAAATTACCAAGACGCTTTAACTTTTAATTTATTCATGTTTCAGGCACTTTTTTTATTACTCGTTCAAATACGTTACAGAATGCAATTTAATTGGTGTTATCATCTTCTAATAAGACATTGAGTAACTAGGTGTCTGTTCACGTATAAGTTTATTCATTAACACATTTCATGAATTATGCATAGACTTGATAGAGAGCATTACTTTTGCAAAGTTCGGATGGTGCAGTAACGAAAAGACATTCAATTGATTTCAGTTGCAGAAATGGAAGAAAACATCCATATTGGGTCTACCATTTGCATTGCTGAATATGAGTTGTTATCACCAGGTGGTACCCTGCAACGATTACAAGGTAAACTGTTTTCTATAATGAATATCGGAGTGTCTGATATGTTTACCACTCAACAGTTTGTGGACACGTAACTGAGGCTCATGCAGGGTCTTACTAGTAGATTTTAAAACGTATACGTTTGCAACATATTAAAATGTTATTTGTCACAGCGACTGAATGGATACATGTTGCAAATAAATGGAAATTTTCAAGTAAATCGTTGTAACAGCTATAAATCAAAATTTCTCTCCACTGTATGTTACCTGAAGGTAGAATTTCAAGAAAAAAAGAAAGCGTCACAAACAACCTATTTTGCTTAAATTGTGAACAAAATTTGTAGTGAGTGTGATTATCAGGACATGGGCACATTGAACACGTACATATCAGCGAATATGACATACAATTAAATGGGATTTGCGCTTGGAATGCAGAAAAGATTGTATGTTACGACTCTTAAATCTTAAATTGATAAATAGAAAAGATCAAAATCCAGCACTGTTTCTAAATTTAAAAAAAAAAATGATTTATCTCGTTATAACGAATGTTAAAAAATAAAAGCACATACTGTATTGTGGAGTAAATCCCACAAAGTTCTAAAATTTCTATCACAAATCAAAAGGAAATGAAGTTCCATTTGAGTTCAAGTGGTAATCCATATAAGTTACAATAATGTGCTGATGTACCAATGTTCTGGGATGTAGTGGGGTGATAATAGTCTTTTGATATATCACGATAATATAATCATAAATGATAACGCGCGAATTCACTATAATTCCAGATTTTCTAATTTAAGAATATTATTGAGAAGCACTTTGTTTTTCCAGTGAATGATAATTTGAGTATATAAATCCACTCAAATGAAAAATTGAACATAACAGTAACAATTATTCTGATTCCTATGTTACGACAACAATGAGCAATTCTCCGGTAAAAAATGTTATATATTATTTTACTTGACGTAGGTCACAGTTACCATGTTCTTGAAATAACATCAATATAATGGAAACTTCCATTATAGAAGATTCCTGGGTCAAATCAAGACTACAGACATGACATCGATTACTATATTGATCTGAATATATAACACACACTCTTACAAAAATATTAGCATTGTACGTAAATGTTACTGATCAAGTACACTATGAACCTAAGTTTGGACAAATTCAGGTACAAAATACAAATGTTCGTAACTTATATTCATTAAGAAAAACCAACAAAATCAAATATATATATACATATATATATATATATATATATATATATATATATATATATATATATATATATATATATATATATATATATATATCCTAACTAACCTGATATGCTACGCAAAACAGGTAGATATCAAGACCAAACTGTCTACGACCAAAACATTAAAAAATTACGAACGAGCTTAAAGATTGCCACAGTCCAATGAGTGTATTTCTATGTATGTACACAAATGCGTATCAAATTATAGATGACTTTCCTTATTTTCTTCCTTAATTTTATTGGCTGTCTTTAAAAAAAATATTGTCAGTCTTTTAGTCAATAGTAATAAGAATTTAATGTGTGCTCATGGGGCTGTAGTATATTTTGTTTTATCAAAATAAAATAAAATGTTGGTGTCAACAAACTGTATCGTATGTCATACTACGAGACTTGAAAGAAAAAGTAACCTTTACATTCAAATAGTCCAGGGTAATTATCACTATGGTAAATAAACGTTATTATATTGCTGTGGTGGTTTTTGCTGTTATTGTTGTTGTTGTTGTTGGGTTTATCGCCATGTTTTAGTACACAATATGCTATGCATGGCGGCTATTATTAATGGTTACGGAAGAAGACGGGAAAAAACCCGAAAAACCACCGACCTACAAGAATCTACTGACAAGCTTTCTCACATACCCACATTGGCCGAATCTGAGACTCGAACCTACGCAGACAGAGGTGAGATTACAGTGATCTGTAACGGAGAGTGCTTTAGACCACTCGGTGTGGTGTTTGTTTGTTTGTTTTCCTTTAAAAAAAATATTTAATAGACCAAAAATTGGAGTTTACCAGAATTGCTTTTTATTATTCAGGGATTCATGATTTTTAAGTTTGACTTTAGACCTTTTAGTGACCAACTGTAACTACTGTTGTCCGACCTTGAAGGGGCAATTTTCGCGCTCTTAATAAAGAGGCATCACAGGACCTGGTGTAAGAAACAACCTGGCTTCTCCTAATCGTTGTTTAAAATTAACAAAATATGTTCGTTATTATATAAAAAAAAGTGTTGTTCGGGCCGGGCCCTGGGTATTCATTCTTTGTCGCCCCCCCCCCCCCTCCCCTCCCTCCGTTATCGGGTTTACACACAACGTATGTTTAGATTTGGATATAATGCCGTTTAATAATATTCATTAACAACACACCTGACCTTGAATGGTGGAATTTCAGTGCTCAGACTAGACGGAGCTTATGCTTACCTTAGGTAAGAACGCCATTCATAAAGACAGTAAAACTGGGTCATATGTATTCAATAACACTGCGTGTGTCAGCTCTGACTACGGGCGTAGCTTTCGTTTAGAAAAAAAAATTTCATTCAATAAGACTGTTCCGTTATCAATGTAAACTGAAACACAGTGCTTTCTTACCTTTGAAGAATATGCTAAAACTATCTTAATACGGCAGGTATGTGTATACCCGTGAAAGCGTATCAAAATATCATGTCCTAAAATTTATAATGTTTTAAAAATATATTATACAGGTTAGATAATCTTAAGTTTGTACTCGATAGAGATTCGAACCTAGGTCCGCGGAAAACGGCACACAAGAGATCCTATTTCCTCATAATCTAAGCACACATCACCACCACCCCAAAAAAATGATGTTCTTCTATTGGTGTTATATGCACTCTTGAGCAACATACACTCGCGTGACGACGTAGCTATTAATTCTCAATTATTTCTCATGCTTCTACACCACCATCCGGGATTCCTGTGAAAGATATTAAGGTATATATAATTAATTGTATGATAGTATTATTTGTTTTAAAATATTAATTATACCTACAACTATCAAACATTCTTCTATTTACCCCAGCTCTCTCTCTCTCTCTCTCTCTCTCTCTCTCTCTCTCTCTCTCTCTCTCTCTCTCTCTCTCTCACACGCACGCACGCACGCACGCACGCACACACACACACACACATACATACATAAATACATACATACATACATACATACATACATACATACATACATACATACATACATACATACATACATACATACACACATATATACATACATACATACATACATACATACATACATACATACATACATACATACATACATACATACATACATACATACATACATACATACATACATTGTATTATTAAGGTAATATTATTTCAAGGAACACAAATTGATTCTACATTGATAATGATAATGATTCTAATTAATAAAATATACGGTCACAATTTTCACGCTCCTGAGTCCCAGTAAATCTGCTTTCCTGAGTCAGCTGATGTTTGTAACACGTTATGAAAACAAATCTTATAAAAGTCAAATTACATTCACGGGACACAAGGTCAAACTGCTAGTGACGAAAGATTTCTCAAATACACTATGATATAAATAAACTAAAGTGTACCATGACCGAATATTCATCGCACCTGTTTACTCTAATTACAGTCACTAATATAAAGGATAAATGCCCTGCAAAGGTATTTCAATGGTAATTTGACTCACGCACAGAAAACAGGTCAGGGCCGTTCAATAGCAATCCGTCTGATTGAAATGGTAGCATGCTATCGAATGGGTTGTTTAGCTCAGAGACGGGAAGATTGAAGAGCAATAATTATATCACTTTCCCAAAATCTTTGCAATAGACAAATATTTTTTTAGAGAAAACGGTACATAATTGATTGATATGCGTAAGTAGTCATTTTCAGACATTCTAGCTGCGACGATAATATAATTATCAGGTAAATAGTATTTTCAGATAGAAGATAGTTTCGATTTAATATATAAAAAATGAACGTGCGTGCGCACACACACACACACACACACACACACACACACACAGAGCTATATATCGATAGCTATCGATATATCGTCTACATGTGAATGATTATATTATATATTTTGATGGGCCTATTTTACCATGCAGATTTATTAGATTTATTCTATACCACGAGGCGAGGGAACGTAGTTTGAGTGGGGTGAATATTTCAATAAGCTCTGTTTGAATTTTAAAAAATGTGACTCGTTTCAGTAAGGTGGATTAGCATAAACAAAAACAACTAACTGCTTTGAGGACTTTAAAGGAAACATAATTGCGATCCGAGTCTATACAGCACATTCATTAGACATTTCGAAGTTAGTTCCCCTATACTGTATAATTGGCTGCATGGGTTCGTAAATTAGACACTGTCAATTATTTATGGGTGTGACTTGTCAGATATGGTTGTTTAATAATGGATGTTATGTATATTTGTGAATGTTGTGTTTCGGGCTTGTGCTGCTCTTGAAATTGATGTAAAGTATGTGGCATGTACGCATCCTATATTTACTTTGCAGCTAGGGAAATACCATTAGTCGGCTAACCAACTAATGTAGTCATATAGGTTCAAAGCAAGTAGAATAGCTCGAAAAATGCCTCGATAAAAACTGTTTTAATGGCATCAATCTATTTAGTACACCATATTGCACAGAAAAAGGACCTAGGGAAAGAGTTTGTTTTCACTGTAAGTATCTCTCTGTGTAAATGTAATTGACCTTTAAACGTAATCAATGAAGGTACACATTGTGTGTTGGGGTGCACTATCGTCCGTTATAATAAACTGCCCTAGACATGTCAGGTCAAGTGAATAATATTCTTTTTCTTTGTTTTAATATGACTATCTAAAAATTAGGGACTTTTTCACCTCACGGATGTCTTGTAATTTTTATGATTTTGTTTATATTAGGTAGTTGGATACAACAGTAAATTTGAGCAGTAAAACTGTCCGCTACACCCGTACAAAATATACAGTGGGTATTGACTACTTATTTTTGTGGTAATATCTCACGCCCAAAAGTTCAAAATGGAAGAGCTGCAACAATCATAGGCTGAGCAGCTGGAGAGATTGTAGGGTGAGCTGGATTAATTGTAGAGAGATCTGGAGAAGGCGAGCTAGAAAGAGTAGTCGTAGGGGTCACATGGGGACAAATATGGGTAGCTTGAGAGATCGGATGTTGAGCTCAAGTATTCCTACGGTAAGCTGGAGATTTCTTAGGGTGAATTAAAACAAAAGTAAGGTGAACTAGAGAAAGCGAACTGGAAAGATCATAAAGCAAACTCGCAGGGTGTGGGGAATCGTGGAAGTGATGAAGTCATAAAATAAATAAGTTTCGACCATGGCTTGTCTTCACGTGCCTGTCTTCGGTTTTCAGGAAGTAAACACACGAATAAAGGTTGCTCATATAATATATTCAACAGATGTATCTACCGATTGTGACTAGTAAACATGAAATATACCAACAAATTACATATAAACAAACCCTAATCAAATAAATATGGCTACCTGTGATAATATACTTTAATTCTTCTTCTTGCCACATGTTTGAGTCGTCTCTGTATGATTTCTGATTTAGCTCTCTTAGAATAGCATCATAAAGTTGACTTTTCACAACTTCGCGTCATCATTTCGATGCATTTCGTCCCCTCTATGCAATTTTGATAAAGGTTTATCGAGTTTCGAATCCATTTCATACGACCATATTAATGACGAACACATTTTATTGCTAGAATAAAAAACATTTAGTTGTACTATTTGCAAAGTACAAGGTCAAGACAACTTCAATTTAAAAGCAACAAAATGGCGTCGTTTTGCTTAAGTTTATTTTGTATGCCGTAAGACACTTTTGTGATTTGGCTTGCATAATGTTCAATAGGTTGCTGGGGTAATATTTCATTTAGTTTTATAAAATATTTTTTATAATGAAATTCAAATATATTATGGCTGTAAAGAAAATCACACGCCTGCATCTGCAAGATGAAGGATCGGTCCCTTAATTGCGCTGCCATATTGTAATGATTTTAAAGAAAGAATTTCATGCAGAACAATTGGCAACGCTAATTTCTGACTTGTTTGATATTTGTTCTAGCTGAAACGACAGTGTCACGACAAGATTTTAAAGTCGTTTGCAACTTTGTATCATCATTGACAGTTTGAAATCTCACGTCATATCTGAATTACAGAAACTTGTTACATTATCCAATATTATGAACGTTTACTTGTAATCATTAAGATCTATAATATTCAAATGAATAATGTTCGGTAACTGACTTCTTGTTAGAAAATGACCAGTGGATTCGTCACATGGATTCAATTAATTGATAAAGTGGTTTTTAGTTGTTGTTTTTTTTCCTTTGGTTTCTATCTTTACGAAAACTTTATAACAAACCATTTCATTTTGTTATTTTTACAATATTTAAGCTTAAACGGTTGAAACGGTAACTGTTCTTTTACGATCTTATATGAATATATTTCCTAGCACGTGTGATTTTATTGCCCATGCGTTCTCGCCCATACTACTGAACAGTTTAGAACAGTTCTTACATGTTCATTAAATATATTAAACTCATAGCTTTCGAGTTCTAATTAGCAAAGGAAGAGATGGAACAATCTTGTTGTTTTATTATTGTCTATAACTTCACAAGGTAAAGGTAGAAGAATTACAGGGTCAATACAAAACTGAAATTAACAAGCAGCCATAAATCCCACAATGTTAAGCATTAAATGATCCATTTTAACAATTTTTACTTTGAGAACCCCTGTGTAAATCTTAAAGTTATCTAGGCTTTCTCCATTAGAGGATAATTGCCCTTCAATTTTCTAAATTATTTGCTGAGAGCATGGTTCCAAAACATGTATGAAGTATGGCTTGGTTTATTTCTATATAGCATTGTCACCAGAAATGTTGAGCACTAAGAGTAACCAAGGACACGGGGTAAATTTAACGTTTATAAACACATAATCTCGAAATCGTACAAGTTTGTGAATCCGCAATTTTTGTTTAAAAGTTGAAATCTGATTTATCAATCTCGATCTTAATATTTTCCGATTAGTTTATTGTTGTCGTCCAACCAGTCAGACACCGATGTTGATATTCCCTTGCTTATTCGAATGGAAAAAAATTTGCGATTTCTTCTTGTTTTGGTTCTTATACCTAATGATAAATAAAAACTTTCTAGACTATACGACCTAAATCAGTTTCTACGATTATAAGATTTCATTGACTTTATGGCTGCTATAAACCACGAATTTAAAGTATAAAAAAACAATGATTATTATATGCAAATAGTATGGACTCTTTACTATTCCTCAGATATAATCAGCAGCAGAAACGTCTTCTCTTTGTAAAAAAACCCAAGAAATTGGGCTCGCGCGTGGACACACACACACACACACACACACATACACACACAAAATTTAATTTTCCGGTGAATTTCAGAGGTTATGTTAAGATTTATTTCACTTTAACTTTCAGAAATTCCTTAAAATAACATTTGACACTTAAAACAAGAAAGTGCGAAAAGACCCAAGTAAACCGAATACGTTAAGCTGCTGGAAACAGAGAAACAACCCGTGTGTTTAAAATTATGTACGTCGCTAGTATTTGAATGTATCATTGTCATCAGGTATGAAAATACAAAAGTTATGTTAGTGCATCTTATATGTTAAGATAAATTATAAAATGTATTCAAAAAAACGTTATTTTTCATCCAATCAAACATTTCCCTGTTAATCTGCTGCTTGATTTAGCCAATCAATTAATATCTAAGGTGAAACATCAGGACCCACATATATCATATTAATTTGACCGCAACAAAACTTGAAAACGAAGAAAATAATTGTCCAATTTAATCAGAGAAATGGAAAGATATGGGGAGAGAATTCGTAGCGTTTTATTTTCTCATAACATTCAGGTCTATCAATTTCTTTCCATAATGAGTTGCATAAGAGTATATTTTGAATCAAAAGGCAATAAATAATATAATAAGAAAACTACGTTAATAAATACTTGCTAAAACAGTCCAGACTGCCGCAGATAAAGAGGAACTGTACAGTAGAAACAAAAATGTACCTTTCTCTGGTTGCCGATTGAAAAGGTCGCATAAATTTTGGAGTTTGATTTAATAACTGGTGCTGGAAATAAATCGATCAAACACTGTCGTGTCTAGATGTTTTGATTATACAGACAGCGACGGTTATATTGCTTTACTGATCCAAAAGCTTACAAAAATAAGAAAATGTTCAATCATTCGGAAATCACGATAAATTTTGAATGCTGCATTGAACAAGGAATAGTTTATTCTTACATTCGATCTGTCCAAACTTGACTCTGCTATGTACTAGAGGACATCGAACATGCGACGAAAAGGCTTAGTACAATATATTACTACTGGTGTATCAAGTGTTTTAGTTTTGCATAACTTCATGAATCATAAATGGGAACAACTTATCATACTTATTCTTTCAAAAGACGTGTGAGTATAATGATGTTCGACAAAATTCGCATGTGTCATTTAGTTTTGCAGAAAGATATTTTTGTACAATCTCGCTGGCCTCGGATTGTATAAAATACAAAGAAAAATTTACTTTTTAAGGATTTACTCGGGATTCTGTTTTAAGTAGTCAAGAATAAGATATGTGGCGTGTTTTGATGCAAATGTCAGAACAATGGATCACCCTCAAATTGATGTTTAGGTGTGTTGGTGTCCATGGTTATTGTAAGAAGAAAGAGTTTTATTCTCAAAACTCAGATAGACCAACGGCAACAAAACGTATAGGTAGTGATTTTTAACTCAGACAATATCACCAAAACGTATAAGTGGTGATTTTTTTAAACTCAGACATCACCAAAACGTATATGTGGTGATTGTTTTTACCACACTGTATTCCTGACGTTAAACATGCCAAAATATTGAAGTCTGGACTGTCAGAAAATTTTCGTATCCATTTTCTTAGCTGGTTGCGTATTTTAAGATGCAAACAAATTGAATCTTTATAAACATTTCTGATTACAGAGATGTATATTTGTTTTGGTTCAACTATTGAATTTTCTGATCTTCAACTGACAATGTGGACTAACCTGCAAAAATTACAAGATAATTATTTTATGTAAGAAATGTTTAATCAGTTCAAGGGTCTAACTTGTTAATGGTTATGAACGGGAAGCGAATGGAGGTCATGCAACATGTGTCGGGTCACAAATGCAATATTTCTGCAGGCACAGTTACTTGTTGTGGGATATAGCTTTACTAAGTACAAATGAGCCTCTATTAAGTTCAAATTGGTGTTAATTTTTTTTTATCTCAAATCGAAAACAATATAGTAAATAACTTTCAATCTGAATATTTTAATTGCTATGGAAGCAGTAAAAAGAAGAATTTTTCAAAAAAGATAAATAAACATTGTTTCGAACGTGGTATAAAGGACTTCTCAACAGCTAATTTGTTTTTAAAAATAAATACTACCCCCACTTGAAAGGTGGACCTTGGAGATTCAAACCTACATATGTACACTTGCAGTAGAAAACATTCTTGTCGTGTGTATCTACTTCTACCCTGTTTCACATAAGTCTTTTGTGGTTTTAATACACTTAAAGGTTATAAGAAAGAACCAGAAAAGACAATATTGTAATTTTTGAGGACATGCGTTTGATTTCAAATTTGACCATTTATTTTAAGGACTTTTTATGTGCCTTTCTGTACCTTTTATGTTCATTATACTTGCCTTATACAGACTTTTAAAATTGTTACTTTTTTATTTCTTTTTGTAGTAATTTGTTACTTGTCTTTTGAAAGGTTAATATTTTAGTTTTCTTTTATTGCAATTCTATATATTTAATTTGTTTAGAATTTTAATATTTATTTAACACTATATAGCCAATCCGTTTAATACTGCGACTGGGTGGGGCATCAAGCTACATGTCTGCGGCATTATGCCCGAGTGCTGGACATCACTATAAACTGCCACATTCTATAGATAGTAGAGACCGTACTGAAAAAGTGTTTAAAGCTACGTTACAAATCACACACACACACACACACACAGACACACACACAAGTAAAATGTTTAAAATCAGTCCGTTACAATCATTTTAAGCTCGAATTGGTTGCAGAGCTTCTAGGTATTAAAAAGTCTTTATGTGCGGAAGTGACCTAATTTTACGGGTGGGAAGTGAGGAGTCACGGTTGTATTATATTCATATACATATGCCCCACAACACTTCTTTCCCCCATTCCACTTATATTGGTACCTACTTATTTATTACCTGATATCTAGACTTAGGTCAATTAGATTGAAATAAGTACGGTTGAATCTTATCACATTGATAACTAGTCTTTTCATTTCTATGTAAATGTTTCAACGAGAGCCCGTGCATATTACATTTAACAAATCCAGTGAAATGAGAAGCTAAGGTCACGAAGGTATCTTTATTGTAAAAATGAGGTACTAATTATCATCAGCCGCAGGTTCTTTATTTAATCATAAACATAAACTCTTAACCCACGTGATGAAATTATGAATGTAGGTCGTACTGCCCTTTTAATTCCTGTGTAGTGTTAATAGCTATGTATACAATCAATAGCATGATGACTTACAATACATAGACAATGTATTCTAAAACAGGAATCACAATTACCTACTTTATAATGACGGTATAGTAGTTAGTACTCGTCAAGATGTATCACCTCAGCTAGTTGTTTTTTTATCACAGGTAGAACAGTACTTAAGGAGGGTGCAGAAAGCTCAGCTAATACCATAAAGTTGCTCCAAAAATATTATTTTACATACTATGATAGGTTCTTTAACTCCCTATCCAGACGGCATGTACTACGACGCCCACTCAAAAATGTTACACGTGCACCAGGAAGAAAGAGGAGTTGTAATTCAGTGTGTCAGTGCATGTGTGTACTACACGTGTGAGTATTTGGACATCTAATGCGTGATACAAATGATTGATTTAAAATTAGATCTCTGATCTGGAACGTATCGTGAGTGTGGCGTCCAGTACCAACGCTTGTTTCATTTATAAATACGTCTTATTATTGGATCATGAAGAATCACTAAACCTAAGGAACAAAACCTATTTATGCCGAGTTTTGTTAGGGTTTCTTGCTTTGTTTTGCAAACTGAAGTAACGGTGCAGCTTTCGAAGCTAATAAAGTAGAAGGTGGGAACCTTTCTGCAAGTGGTATTAGCAGCAATATATTACAAATAAAGATTGTATTGCTTGTAGGGAGACCATTTTTCACACGACGAAACTCTCTGCAATGTAAGTATAAACCGCTATCGTAAATGTTTCAAGAGTCAATAAATTACATCCATTCCTATTTTCGCGAGCACATACATGTTCACTCCTTGTTGTAATTCATAATATTCTCACATGCTCAGTGCCTAAATTGCATATTATTGAACGAATGGATGCAACCTTTCATTCCCCTTCAATCAGTTAAGCTGAAGAAGCTAAACAAAAAACAAAACCACAAGTACATCAATTTACAATAAATAAAGACCAAAGTAATTAGAAAATTTGAGTCTATACACATACGGAAGTGACATGTCTGTCAGAATAACTGACAATTCATCCTTGCTCCTCAGTTTTAGCACACCCGCTAGAAAGCTGGTGTAGAACCCATCAGGTCCGCACTCACTGGTCCTACTCAACAAAAGCTGTTGCACACCCGCATTCGGACGACCTCTATGTTGTCGATTTATCATATGGATAAGAGGCCTTAAACCCAGTTGGCATTTAAACGTTACTGCAGAATAGATAAAATAAAATCCAGCTCTTGGTACCAGAAATCTGGACTCGGGTGTCAGTGTTATTCCCAGCATGAATGCTGACCCGAATATCAGGTTTCTTCAATTATACGCTTTGCTTTCAATACCGTTTAGATTAATATCATGGTTGTACATTCACACGCATGCGCGAGCAAGTCTAGTCTGAGTTTATTTCATTTAGTTTTTGAGACATTACTTTTTATGCAAGAAATCTAAGTTACTTTACTCGATATTAGTAAAGCGAATGTAATTTACGGCGAGAAAGCAATAATAACATCAATATCTAACTCCTGATGTGTAACAGGGCATTTACTTCTGCAGATTAAAATCATTGAACATGATAGAATGGAAACGTAATCGTATTCTCCTCGGTGTTATTATGTGAAACTAAAAGTGAAAATTAGATTTAGACTTTTGAAAGATAAGCAGTGTGCTATAGGTATTTATTGACATTGGTTACGTTGTGACTACACTAAGAAATGGATATCAGTAAATATTATTTTCGATACATTCATTACTTCACACCATTATTATTTTTAGATCACTTCGTCCCATCAACCCGCAATCTTTGGAGTTGTGTGCGTGATTATAACTATGGTATTTGTTTTACTGCAAAATCTGTATGAAATATGACAACCCTGTGACTAAAAAAACATATTCAAGTATAAAGTATGTTTAACTATGGTTTGATGATTATACTGCATTACGCAGGTGGTTATGCAAGCAATGTTTGCAGGCATGCACTCGCAGATTTAAATAATTCGTGTACAATCTCGTCTTTTCATCATAAATCTGTTATCGATCAATTGGTGCAAGCCAGTGTTTTGAACATTCTAGATTCAAAGATTTCAGTTTAAAGTACACACCGGTGATTTCCAAGAACTGTAATCCTGATACAGTTACAAATATGTATATATGACGTTGCATTGAATTTCTACTATGGCAGAGTTTCGCTGAAAAAGCTCGCGTGTAAAGCGGGACTTGTTTCTTTTGAGCTCATGACTATCATGTAATTACAGTTAAATAAAATAAAAATAATACTCTTTCCAGTTGTCTACTACTTGCACATTAAAGATTAAAAGGTAAAGTAAATAATTTTACACATGAACTTCTTTAAGTTGTGGAGTAAGAAATGTAGTTTAGATGTCACTGTACTGGTTAAAGAAAAGCCCATACCATATGTTGCTCTCTGTGTATTATGTGTCCAACTATTCAACTGTCATCTGTACTCATCGTATTGGGGGATAAAAATACTATCGACGTCAAAATTTCCAAGAACTATGATATAAATTTTTAAATCAGAATAAAAAGCAAGACACAATCTTTCAAAGTGCCTGTTTCTTCTTTCGCCGAGGAACTTACTGGACTAAAATGGTATTAGACGCTTCAGATACATCTTTTGATTTACAAAGTATTATCAAGGCTTATATATAATTATAGTTTGTCAGGAAGTAAAGAACAAGTCATGGAAACGAAGACATCAGTAGTCATTTGGGAAGATAAAGCTAGAAATTATCACCACGTATATTGCAATAACGCTACGATATCGCAAGTTACCAAAACACATGGATTTAGTTGACTATTGAAATTCAGTAGCCATCGAATATAATCAAAACTGTTCCAAAGGACATTACAGTTTAAAACATTTTGCACAAATCACAACGAACTAAATAATCATTTAAACAGATTGTTTGGTTTTCTGTAAATTGTTTACTGATGACATTTTTAAAATCATTTTGTGTAGCGATTATTCTTGACTAAGATGGATTGAATAAACTGACAAACTGGATTTGCTTGATGAAATAGCGAGTTACGTTTGTTTGTTTCTTTAATTCTGATTTTTAACGTAGCTTTAACACTTTTTCAGTTATATCGCATTGATGTCTGCAGCGAGGTAGTTTATAGTGGTATCTAGCAATGTGGCATCATGTCGCAGCCATGATGTCCCACCCAGTCACATTATCATGACACCAGGCCGACCATTCTTAACACTAACATCTTAATGCTGAGAGCCAAGCGAGGCAGCTGTTAGTACCATTTAGTCTTTGGTATGACTCGGCCGGGGATCGAACCCACGAAAGAACGTTCTAACCACTAGGCCACCGGAGCGGTCACGAATTACGTTTGCAATGGGTTTATCTTGACATACTTTCAAACAAAATAACATGGATTAGTTAAAAATTAAATTTTAGTTTGTTTTTGGCTTTGGTACAAACAGTTTTCTAAATGACACAGTTGTATATGTTAGGGCTTAGACGTATATTATTCACTTATCATATATTTTTTAAAAACTAGATAATAAGACATATTACTTACAAGCAAATGCTTAATTTGCATCTCATATAGTATACATTAGAATAATAAGTTACCATTATTAAGGTTGTACATGTACGTAACAAATGTCATTTACTTAGCATTTATCTATAGGTGCAATTATAAATCTCCGTAACATTTTTTAAAAAGAGAATATTCATTATATTGCAACAGGAGCTGGATCACAGTCATGCTGAACTAATAAAGGAGACACGACAAATTGACGATATGTCACAGGGACACACGGAACCGGGACACCCTAGTATACAAGAATATGAAGATGACGATGCATTCTTAATTAAAAAAGAACAGGTTAATGATAAGCCTGTACAAAAATGCCATTACTCCGTGAATGAAAGCAAAAATTATTCTGTAGAATCTGGCATCGGAAGCAAGGACGAGAATCAGTGTCTGTCAGAAAGGGAAATGACAAACGAAAATTCCACCTTGACTAAAGGACTGAGCACAGAGCTCGGCATTCGGAAAACAATGATTCGGGATGATACTGGAACGACAATTAGGCGTAGATGTGATACAATATGCAAGAAACTGAATTTAAGTCGTATTTTCCTGTCAGTTTCAATTGTAGGTAACATTGTGCTCGTAATAGTCGTGATACTTCTAGCCACAAGACTTGGAGTAATTATGGAGGCAGAGGAAATAAAGTGTCCTTTACAACAATTACTGAAGGATAGTGTACATGAGTCGTTGTGTATACCTTGCGACTATCTGGGGTCACACGTGACGGCAGAAGACACACTATTTAATACAATTTCGTCTTGTGCAAATAAGTTTTGCTGCGTTAGAAATGCTGCTCTCCAGAAACTTGTCCTTCTGGTACGTTAGCCTCTTCACCCCTCACCCCTCTCTCTCTCTCTCTCTCTCTCTCTCTCTCTCTCTCTCTCTCTCTCTCTCTCTCAACACAAGACACAAGAAAGAAATGAATTGACACAAAAATAAACAAAGGTATGGAAGAGGCTAGTAATTTGTTTGGCTGTTTTTTTTCCTATTATTATTATCAATTAACTGTAAACTTTATTCGAACTTGTTAACTCTGGAGAACTCTGACGTCATATCTGATCAAATTCATAAGGTAGACTAGTTTATAATCTTCGTCTTTTATATATAATTTGCACTTTTACTAATTACTGGTGAATTTGCCATTTTTTATTGTTGTTGCTAAGATGTATGATGACTTCTATCAAAGATTCGCATGTATACTGCTTTATTTACAGATGATACAAGAAGGATATACAAGAGAAGTTAATTTACGTTACCTGGTGATCGTTTCACACTTACATACAAACCATAATCATATAAAATGACACATAAAAAGAGAATGCAATATATGTTGCTAAATATATATATATATATATATATATATATATATATATATATATATAATGTAATCAAATGCATACATTGTATATTTGTCTGTAAATATTAAATAGATTCTCTTTACACTATAGTCAAATTAATAAATAATTGAGCATACTCTCTGCATAATAGTTACTTTTAAATTGCAACAATAAATATTCTTTGCTAAGCATCCTGCCTGCAGAATAATTATTTTTATTACTATGCAACACGAAATATTATTTTCTAAATATATGAAGTCGACTTATTTGATATTAATCAAATTAAAATATGCATATAAAGATAATAATTTCTGAAACAACCGAAACTCTTTGCAACGAGAAAAGTTCTTTGATTTGTTGCGAGTGAATATAAACATGAAGACACATGTAAAATATATTAATTATTAGATATGCATTATTATTATTATTATTATTATTATTATTATTATTATTTTTTGCAAATTACAGTTACCACTGAGCGCCTTACTTCACAAAACCACGGGGATGTAAATAAAAGACTGGAGACGCGTTCCAGGCAAATAGCAGCTCACCTGTATACAAATGCTACGTCATTGCCAGGTGAGATTACTAGAATCCATCAGATTCACTGATGTGTAATTGAGAGGTCTCGCCATAGGTTGTAAACAAGAGCTAGACTTTTCCGATTTATTACCCAAAATCTCGCATTAATACATATAAATGAGTATATTTCAGTAAGTGTTTTGACAATTATGTTTCTAAAATCATATTGTAGTGCTAAACGTCATATATGTGTACGGTGAATGTTAATGGACATACTTGGAGTCAGAGGCAAGAGTAATTACGTCATCACGTCTGTTTCTAAGGTTCCTATTACTCTTTGGGCATGTTCAGCATACTCCTCCTATCGCTTTCGTACAAGATAATTGTTTGTCGTCGCACCTGCAATGTAACAACCTTCACAGTTCAAGGTATCATACGACACATTTAAAACAACGTAATTTATCGAAGGTATTACAGCTGTAATACTGTAATGTCTACTTGATTCTAACCGAACATGAAATTGCTCCTAAAGCTGTTAAACTATCACAACAGTGTTGTGTTTTACAATTTTTATTCTTTATAATGTCTTCTTCTGGTAGCATTTAAAGTATTATTATTATTATTATTAGTAGTAGTAGTAGTTGTAGTAGTAGTCTTTTTCTCCTATTTTTTCTTTTTCTTATTTAAAAAAATAGTATTATTAGTATTATTATTAATTATATTATTATTATTATTATTATTATTATTATTATTATTATTATTATTATTATTATTATTATTATTATTTCAGATAAACTGACATGGCAGACTGAGGATGGTTTCGGGTCCGCATTCATGCTGGGATTAACACTGACACCCGAGTCCAGACTTGAGGTACCAGAAGCTGGATTTTATTTTATCTATTCTGCAGTTACGTTTAAATGCCAACTGGGATCAAGGTCTCTTACCCATATGATAAATCGACAACACAGAGGTCGTCCGAATGCGGGTGTGCAACAGCTTTTATTGAGTAAGACCAGTGAGTGCGGACCTGATGGGTTCTACACCAGCTTTCTAGCGGGTGTGCTAAAACTGACTAGCAACGATGAATTGTCAGTTAATCTGACAGACATTTCACTTTCGTATGTGTATAGAGCCACGCCTTCTAATTACTTTGGTCTTTATTTATTGTAAAATGATGTACTTGGTTTCTTTTTTCCCCTTCAGCTTTACTGATGGGGGTGGAGGACATGCATTGCCCTCATGTGCTTGTTTGGTTTGGGTCTTTGGCCAGTAACTGTAACAAGAGGTTGCATTGATTCTTTCATTGATATGCAATTTAGGCACTTAACGCGTGAGAAGATTATAAATTACAACAAAGAGGTAACAGGTATGTATTTGCGAAATTAGGAATGGATGTAATTTAATGACTCGAAACATTGAGGACAGCGGGTTTATACTTACCATGCACAGATGGTCGTCTTATGAAAAATGGTCTCCCTACAGCTGGTCATTTGCTTATTTGTAATATATTGCTGGTAATACTACATGCAGAAAGGTTCCCAACTGTTACTCTTTTGAAAACAAAGCAATAAACCCTTACAAAACTCGCCATAAATTGGTTTTGTTCCTCAGGTGTAGCGATTCTTCAAGATCCAATAATAAGACGTATTTAAATATGAAAGAAGCGTTGGTACTTGATGTCACACTCACGAATTCATAACATTGTTTGAAGGATCATTATGTTTTCAAAGTAAAATCTGTTTACTTTCCAGATCAGAGATCTAATTTTAAATCAATCATTTGTAGCTTGCATTGGATGTTCACACACACACTCAGACGTGTAATACACACATACACTGACACGCTGCATTACAGCTCCTCTTTCTTCCTGGTGCACGTGTAACATTTTGGAGAGGGCATCATTGTATATACACGAATATGTTTTGGGGCAAGTTATGCTTTTATCTGAGCGTTTTGAACACTCTTGGACATTTCAGATTGTCAGCAATATTCTCAAAGTGAGATCAGCATTTATCATCTTGTTTTTCCTGAATAGGGACACTAACATAATATATCTTGTATAATCAAAACCTGAATGTTTGTTCAGTGGCTGATATGTTATTTCCACCAGCCAGTTTTAATTCCTTTAATCTATATTGCATTGCTTTCCTCTTCTCTTCTCTTCTCTTCTCTTCTCTTCTCTTCTCTTCTCTTCTCTTCTCTTCTCTTCTCTTCTCTTCTCTTCCCTTCTCTTCACAATCATCTTTCCTCTCTGCATCCGCTATTTCATGTAATGCTTATTTGCTCTCTCTGCACCTGTCTCTGTTTCCTCGCTCTCAATTTGTTCTCTTTTCTATTTGTTTCTTTGTTAAAATGCTTATACTTCTCAATTATGGGCCCCGAGTCTCCAATTGGTCTAAAGAACTCACCGTTCTGGATCAATGTTATCTCACTTCTGTCTGTGAGGGTTCGAGTCTCGGTCTCGGCTGAAGTGGGTACGCGAGAAAGCTTGCTTCTCATGGGTCGGCTGTTCTTCTTCGGGGTTTTCCAAGGTTCATCCTCCACCAGTTAAACAGGTCGCCATGCATAGCCTATATTGTGCTGAAAAATGGTATTAAACCCAACAACAACAACAACTTTTACATTATAATAATGTCTGGATAGATGGAGCGAAGCGTCAGTTTTCTTTGACTCCAGCCTCTTCCTTTGAAACAAAATACTCGACATTAGATGATAATGCGAATGCGTTTTCGTTGCATTGAAGATTTTTAAAAGTATGAAATAAAACTCTTTAACAGGGACAATGAAAATTCCCAAATGAAGTCAATTAAAAATGTTAAGACAATTTTAATATTTTTGAAATGTTTTAAAGAAATTAAGATCTCTGACTGAACCCCAATTTGTTACGACTTTAATGTTTTAAACTATGTAATACAAAAGAAAACAAACCAGCAATTTATGCCAAATTCAGCAAATAATTTATTTGCGTATAATTCAGTGATGTTCGAAAGACACTTACAGTCATATAAACTAAATTTCAAATATTACTAAATTTCCTATCACAAGGACTAGAATATTCCTCTACACATCATATCCAAGGCAAGGACAGCATCGTCTAGGACTAGAACCTGAAAATCCTAAAAATCTATTCAAATTGTATATGCTATTTCTAAAATGTAAAAATAACTAATAATATGTTCTTGTAATCGTAATAGCCATGACAATTCTGTGGAACATAGACAGGAAGGGTGTCAAATGTGTGTGTATATGAACAACAATTATAGAGCCCTTAACAGGAAATAATCACTGCTCCGTTAGTTGACAATATAATGGAGTCAGAATCAGCTACGAACAATAGATTTATACATCGGTTGATTGCAAGATAGTTGATACTTAAAGCTGCAGCCCTGTCTGCTGAAACTTAGACTGATCGTCGATTTATGTGTGTGTTGTGTATGTGTGTGTGTGTGTGTGTGTGTGTGTGTGTGAGAGAGAGAGAGAGAGAGAGAGAGAGAGAGAGAGCAGAACTTTTATTTATTTTTAATTAATAAAGTATCTTTTACTTATTCTGAGACAAACTTTAGTTTCTTCAAGTGATACAGTTCACTATACATTTCGTTAATAATTATTTTCTTCCTTCAGTCTCTTTGTGTATGTTTATGTGTGTTATGATCGAGAGAGAGAGAGAGAGAGAGAGAGAGAGAGAGAGAGCATTCATACGAACGTCTTTCTTATAGCGATACAGATTGACATCATGGTCATATTTGGCATGTATATCTGATACACATAGTACAGAAGATATCTACGCTTGTTTTAGTAGATAAAAGGACATATTTCACGAACAAAGTGGGGCACACGGTATTGTCACGAGTGTAAAGCCACCACTGACAATACAAAATGTTTAAACTTCACGAGTGAAATAATTTTTTATATCTACGTAAGAAAACGTTGATTTTCTTTTTAATTATACACTTTAAAAGCAAACATGGCCGACTTGCGTCGGTTTTTCTCCATTCTGGGCAGTGCGATTAACGGCTGCGCTACATTGATAAAGGAAATTCCGACATCTACAATAATTCTTAGCTGAGTGCCACATCATATTTTGCAGTACGTTATTTCTGAACATACCGTTCTACATAACACGGTATTTCACAATTATATTAGTTCAACAACTGAATGGTCTGATGAAGGGCATGGCTCCAATTTATAGCCAAAAAAACACTATATCATATCCATTATAGTTTTTAATTATCTTGAGCTAAAATAAAAGAACCACAATTTTTAGGACAAAATGAAATGCCTTTCAAGCTAAAGGATCAGTATTTGATATTGTCTATTCTTTTAAATTCAGCGCGGACACTTATTTCTGCACACACCGATGTACATAGTTTAAAACTCTTACCAGTATTTCTCGCTACCTTTATGTTACAATCTGCTGACGGTTGGACATTCCAATATTATGTTATAACTATTGTCATTTTTTTTTGTACAAACCCAACTGTGATATTTCTTCTCTACTTGTAGTTATGCATGGCAATGCACTATTTTCAGATTGATCTTTATTTGTATCACCCATACTAGACAAATATGCTCATGTATGTCAGGGTTACACAAGGTGCGGTCCGCTATCTATGTCTTGCCTGCATATTTATGATTTTATTATTATGGAACTCCATTGCGGTCTCTTCTGGCCCAAATACACATCTTAACTGTTGCACCGTTTCGCTACCTTACTCAAGGTAGTATGTACTCAGTAACTCAAAATAAATTTATTAGATTGTTATACTTTATAAGGATAGATTATAAATGGCACGATTGGAAGTATCTGAAATGTCGAAATAAAATGCAAAGTAGGTCAGCCATAATACCCGTTTAGTTGGATCGGTTATATACGTCTGAAATAACCTAACCCAACTTGCGTTCATTGGCATTTGCGGAAGAGGTGGGGATGGGCAAAGCAACATATAGACTGACAGATTCATCCATAAATAAATATTCACTGTACACATACAGAGACACATACACACATACACACATACATGCGTGCGTGCGTGCGTGCGTACGTACGTACATACATACAAACATGCATACTGTTTCAATTAGAGCATCTGTTCTCTGTGTACAATTGCTTTTCGAAGAAAATATGGGAACTGATTGATTATGCTTGTGCACGAATTGCTTTTTCATAGACTTATTGTTAACGTCTAGTGAAAAGAAAATAACCTTCTGTCCAGCTATAGCATGTGTATAAGACCGTTATGCTGGCCTAGTGGTTAGAGCGTCCGCCTCAGATGCGGCAGATGTGGGTTCGAGTCCCGGCTAAGTTATACCAAAAGACTTACAAAAATGGTAATAACAGCTGCCTCGGTTGTCACTCAGCAGTAAGAGGTTAGTGTTAGGACTGGTCGGCCTGGTATAAGGACAATGTGACTGGGTAGGACATCATGTTTCATGTCTGCGACATGCTGACCCAGTGCTAGACATCACTTTCAACTGCCAAACTGCAGACATCGTAACGATATGACTGAACACTTGTTAAAGCCTTGTTAAAAATCCAAATCACACACACATACAAACATGTCATGTGTATTACACACTATCATAAAGAGCAGTATTAGGGTATCAATTTGTCAAGGACAGAACTAACTAAAGAGAGATAACTCTACTAGATCTAGCAAGCGGTAAGAGTGATCTAGTCACTGTTTATACATTTACAATGATGTATTTGATCTAAATATTAATTTATATCATCTCACATGTATCCAAGAGAGTCAGCTATTTTTATTTTATTTTTAAAATAAATCTTACGTAAGCTACAACCCTTACACAATGTACCAAGCACAACTAGATTTCCCGACACATTAAATACCCCACCTACCCTCATCCCAAAGGTACCCGCGCAATAGGTATTGTTATACCTGCAATGTGCATTTGTGAAGTCTAGCGTGGTTGCTTATATGTCATTACATATACATCAACGTTTCTGGTTGGTGTCATCAAATTATAAACAGTCTGGAACGTTTGATACTTTCCAGAGGAACCGAGACAGGATTTTGGACAGCGGACAATACAAAAATTTGAGAAAAACCCATATGTTACTCCCTGTAGTTAAATCACAAATACACTTAAAGTCTAATTTTACGGCAGAATACTAATCTGCAACATCTGAATCCTCGCCGTTCAGTACGCTTCTTTGCTATCGGGCGATTTAGTTTTCAATTCTGATATAACCCTACGCCGAACTGATCAGAGGACATGTACATACGGTAACATTAGCAAAATAGTACCAAACACTTGGCCCACTCAAAGTTTTTAATATCATGACTTGCTGATTTTAATTCAATGAATGTCTTGATTGCATCTGTACTTTGGCAGGAATCGTTAGTTATTATACCCATCACCCGTTCGTAATATCACAGTAGACAACTGAGTAAAGTAGGTTGGGACACAACAAATTGTTAAAGCTGCGATAAATATCCAAATTACACACACATACACAAATAATGCGTGACCTATATATATTTGAGATACCATTTAAATGCATATAGGTTTTAAATACATAATGACAAGCCAATGCAAAGCATACAACAGTACACATATAAGAAAAGTGCTAATACGTCGGAATCATATAGCTATTAAATATATCGTCCTTAGGGACAGAACCCAGCCAAAACCACGTGCAAGCGCCACAAGCCACCATTTAAGGCAATCAAATGCTACAATCGCATGTCTAAGACAAGACAGTAAATATGCAGCAGATTAACGTAGCATTATACTGACGTGTGTTTCTATATGGAGCAGTGACACAAGAAACTCTTACGTCACTGGTAGACGACAATGTATGGTGGTTCCCACATCTTATAAATCAGACTGTTTGAAAATATCTCATGTATGTGTAAAAGTAAATATTTCTGCATATCTAAAACAGTAAAAATGATACCATGAACTCCAAATTATATTCTTACATAATAACATAAACTAGAGCTAGTCTTTTCAAATATTAAACATCTGATAGTTATTCTTTGAAACGGGCGATATCTTACGAAAGAAAAAACTCTGTCATCAGTGTATCAATTTTTTGAGTCAAACTTTATTGTTGGTTACATTATCCATGTCTCGTGAAGCCACCGTGAAAGGCTTATCTATTGGAACGAGATGGTTGTGCTAGCCATGACCTTTTTCTTTTCCTCATGTTTATGAAATACGCTAATCTTATTTCAAGGTGCATATATGCACATCAAGTGCCTTTATCTGAATGTCGAGATCATCTTCCGTTACGCAGGTATATTTGCAACAACTTACATGCATGCACTCACGAGAGACTCAGAGTCTGGAACCTGGCATGTATAATCTTTTCTTTTCATCCTAAAGCTCGTATAGATTAGACTGTATTAATATAGTGCATTGAACATCCCGAATTCAAGGACAAAAGCCAATTATCGGCGAGTTTTAATAACTGTAATAAGTTAAGTGATAAAGATATAACGTTTCATACTTCTAGTTAACGCCTGTTCCCGGGCACAACTTCACCTTTTTCAGGTGAATTACAGTTAAATTTATTGTATGCCAGTTTCGATCTTTGTAATGGTCACATGATAAAGCGGGAAGTGGTTTTTTTTTTTTTTGCCCTAACTGGCACATACTTTAGTCAATTCATATAGAACTACTTGCAGTTTTGCGACTACTTACACATCAATCATGTCAAGGTTACCATCTGTTCCACGCAAATGATTATGTTAAATTGTTGTCTGGATCGTTCGTAATGCTAAACAAAAATATCATCGACTTTATCAGTCAAAAATATTATTTTCCTACTATTTGGGGACCAAAAATTATTTTCACAAAATTAATAAATGTTCCTTTCCTAAGCCCTTCTTTTTCAGGTTTCATTCTCCTTTTTCATTTTCCTCCCCACCTTCATCGTGATAACATGGCCTATGGCGCTGAATTACAAGGATATGCTACAATTTATTTTATTAAGGTAGACATGATGAGATGTAAATGGGATTTAGTATAAACAGAACAATCTAGGTATAGTAATATCAATCAATTTAACTAGGTCAAGTGTTTTCCAGAAAAATATATGCCGTCGCGTTATTTTATATATGCGTATCACATTTTATTTACTGAAATCCTATATCGTGAGGCTTTTAATAACTGCATTTAATACCTTTTTCTACCATGTTTATGAAATACGCTAATCTTATTTCAAGGGCACATATATGCACATCAAGTGCCTTTATCTGTAGGTCGAAGGTCATATTTCGTTACGCATGTTTATTTGCAGCAACTTGAATGCGCTCACGAGAGACTCACAGACTAGAAACCTGGCACGTCTAATCTTTTTCTTTCATCGTAAAGATCGTATCGATTAGTCTGTATTAATATAGTGTATTGAAAATCCCGAATTCAAAGACAAAAAAACAATTATCGGCGAGTTTTAATAACCGTAATAAGTTAATTGATACAGATATATGGTTTTATACTTCTAGTTAAGGGTTGTACCCTGGCAGAACTGCACCTTTTTCAAGTGAAATACAGTTAGTTTATTGTATGCCATTTTCGATCTTTGTAATGGTCACATGATAAAGCGGGAAGTGTTTTTTATTGGCCCAAACTGACACATACTTTAGTCCAATCATATAGAACTACTTGCAGTTTTGCAACTACTTGCACATCAATCATGTCAAGGTTACCATATGTTCCACGCAGATGATTATGTTAAATTGTTGATTGGAACGCACGTAACGCTAAAGAAAAATATCATCGACTTTATCATTCCAAAAATATTGTTTCCTACTATTTGGGGCCAGAAAGTATTTTCACAAAACTCCCAGTTACTCCTGGAATAATGATCCTTTTCTAAGCCCTTCTTTTTCACGTTTCATTTCCTTTGTCATTTTCCTCTCCACCTTCATCGTGATAACATGGCATATGGGGCTCAATAATTTTATTTTATTAAGCAAGTCATTATGAGATACCAATCTATGTACTTTAAAATCAATCCATTTATCTAGGTTAAGTGTTTTCCAAAAGAAATATGACATCGCTTTAATTTTATATGTGGGTATCACATTTTATTTACTGAAATCCTGTATCGTCATGCTTTTAATACCTGCATGAAATAGTATTCCAAATACATGTCCAAATTTTAGAGCAAACTGCGAAACGTTTTTGTTAACAGGCCTTATGCAATATCTTACTTTAGTGACGTACATAAGACTGTATTTATACACTAATCGACATCTCATGGTCTACCTACGTAAAAGGGTTGTTTAAAAAAGCTTCCAAAGAGTAAAATATTTTACACAGAGCCTGCAATACTACAGGCAGAACTATTCGCTTTTAGTTTTGAAAGCAGAAATAACACTAATATAATTAATAACGCACATATACATGAATGACATTTATCTGCATATTTTTTTTACTGAGATTTCACGTCAGCGTCTCTAAATGTAGATTAAAAGCCGAATTAACTTTCGTGCACGAATGATCTAAACATACTTCTCATTGATATACAGCTTTACTTAATTCATTCGGTAGATGCTGAAAAATAGTGGGATGTGCTGATGTATTCCGCCATGTTCGTCCTGATTCCTGGAGGAAACCAGTTTTATAAAGAACTTAACCGTATAGGAACCGTAGCGTACCACAGGTAAACAAGCCTCACCTGAATCGTCGTTAATAAGCAATCCACTTTTATTTTGTATGTCGTGTCAACAATAAAACCAACCAACAAAAAATATTTTTAAAAAATGGATAAAATGAATGTAATCTGCATTGGCATAAAGAAATGCACATTATGCAGTTTTGGAGAATTTGTTATGGATATCGATATCACATTTATTATTTTATCACATAGTTGTTTTTTGAGTCATTTGGATTAACGACAATATTTAATGCTTGACATTCTAACACTGTTATATATATTTAATTTGGAACTTGTTTTCCCCCATGATTATGTATTATGTATGTAAATATATTGTGTGACTGACGTGGCCATTTATCTAGATAGGGGCCTCCCTGGCAAAAATCTTGCTATTTTGAAAAGAACATATTAGGTACGCAATATTTCTCTTGGAACTGAGATATAGTTTTACGAACATTCTTACTTTAGCTAAACATGTTTACTTGAATCTGAGATTGGGACTTTAGTTTTCCATTTGTAATTTCCTGTTCTTGCTGACAATCTTGAATGTTCTAGTAACAGGTTGACAGGACGTTGACCCTTATCCTGGCTCTGTAGTTTGGTTTAGCGTTTGTATTAATGTTGTGTATTTGATAATTACTCATTGCTGTTTTAAGACACGTCTTTAGAGGACTTATTTATAGTTGTATTGTTGCTTTAATTTGTGAAAACGTATTGCTTGTGGATAATATCATCGTGATACATCTATACTGTTGACACATTAGAACATTTGAAGCTATTGGTATATCAGCACATTCAACTTTGTCTTGTATTCAGAATATCACTATAAGTCATTCTTGAGCTATTAAATCGTACAAGACCATAGTCGTAACACCACAGACACATACAGACACACACACACACTGCATTCTATTCTTTCATTTTACCTGGTTACTATGTTATATTTCGGATAGGGGATAAAGTTGTTATCATACCTACCAACCTACCTACCTATCTATCTACCTACCTACCTACCTACCTACGAATCTATCTATCTATCTATCTATCTATCTATCTATCTATCTATCTATCTATCTATCTATCTGTCTGTCTGTCTGTCTGTCTGTCTGTCTGTCTATCTATCTATCTATCTATCTATCTATCTATCTATCTATCTATCTATCTATCTATTCATTATTTGTAAATTGTTGTTTACTTTTTCTGGTCTTCTCTATTCATATTGTTATAATGGAATCTTCAAACGCGTTGATGGAATCATCTTGTTGAGTATTACATCATCATCACAAAGTAGGTCACGGTGAATCCTTGTTCAAAATACACTATATTTGGTTAACTTTTGATCTTTAACTGTTTAAGTTGATTGTATACATCTCTATTAGTACCAAACCCGTTGTTTTTTTGTGTTAGGCGTGTGCTTTCAAAATATGACCATGAAAGTTACCGTTAATGCTTATAATGCAATCCTATTTAGAAACATTCAAATTGGGGGTGGGGTATTGTGGGGAAAGGGTGAATCTCCGTTATTGCAGGAGTAGGTCAATATAGCCACATTTTACCCCTGACTTGTGTTAAATTTTCGATCTGTTGCTCAATTCTCTTGATCTGTTAATGGTTGAATAACAAAGCTGCTGCTAATGATGATCATGCTGAGAATATTGTTGTTACTGGTGGTGATGATGATGATGATAATGTTGTTGTTAGTGGTGGTGATGATAATGTTGTTGTTAGTGGTGGGGATGATGCTGTGTATCTCTGGTAGTGGCACAGCTTTCCAAAAAAGATGCATTCGTGACCTCCAATTTCTCTTTTACTGGTTTTGCATTTAGCCCATGACCACATATGTTTCTGACATTCTATGCGCATACTATGCTTTCTAGAAATATGAACGTAGATGAAGGTATACACCACGATAAGTACTATATCCTTATGGCAAAATCAGGTATCTGTTCCTATATTTAAAGCTTCAGACTCCTTGTTTCAATGTTTGTATTTCGTGTTAATTTTATAGGTTCTATTGATATCGTTATGTATGTTTAATTTAAATTGTGTGCTTGACCTTTATCCGTAATTGAGGATAGAGTTTAGACCTACCAGATATTGTCATGTTTTCATGATATAAATACGTTGCTTACAGATATCTGAATTCAATATCTAGCCTTATTTACAAACTAAAACTATTCTTAACAGACCTTCTGAGCTATATACTGGTCATTGTGGTAAGTCTTAGGTTATTATATAAGGTAAAGAAAACTATTCATTGCTATCTTAATTTCAGTCTGTGAAATGATTTACTGTTCTTTCAAATATAATTTGAGAGGAATCATTTAGTCATTTTTCATTGGAATTGCAAGGTACCGATTAACATTAATAGCTAAGAAATTACTTTGGGATTGTTGATGTCTCAATCCAAGTCATTCTGGATATATCATCGCAGTACATTCAAGGCTATGTACGGTACAGCTGTATAGTAAAAAATTTGCTTCATCAAAATATTCAAGACTATTGGAATTCATTCGGAAAACTATACATTTTGACTTATGAAAAAATATTTAGGGTTATTTTGAATTTATTTCACAATACAGTCAGTTACTCTTAAATAGTCGCTTTTATAATCTAGGTAATACATTATTTGTGAATGTTACTAAACGTGTTGCTTTCGCTTCTTTCTATTACTTAGTTTAAACCACCGAGTCGTAATGTTTGATTCATAAAACTGTATTATTGGATTAGTGATTAATCCATTTGTGAAATCCCTTTTTTATTATAAAAGATAACTGTGTCCTACCTTGTATGATTTATTAACATGGTCCACTAATTTTTATTTAATTTATAATCGATTGTATCTTTCCATACATTGTTCTGTCTTCCCTACACAAAAGGTCCTTTATGATCAGTGGAATTGTTTTAAGACATAAATCTGCTTATTAGATAGCAGACACTCCATATTAATGACATTTTATTGTATATTATAATAGGTTACCCATAACATTGTACAAGCCAAGGAATAAAACAGATTTACGTGAGTGGACTTATGCTTTTCATTTCTCGGTTGTTGTCAGGAATCAAATTAATTGTTTATGCCTAACTAAGACTGGCTGTTCCAAATCTGTGACTTGCACTCGGTAATATCTGGAATGTAGGGGTGGACAATGATAATAAATTCTGAAACTTGTTTTGAAAAGTAAGAAAACAAAATTAATCTGGTTTTTATGTTTAGTTGTCTGAGAATTACTCACAACTATCTACAACATATACTGGACTTTTTAGAGTTTAAAGTGTCTTACAACGAGTTTTATCAGGAAACTTTTCCATTTTACGGATGGAGTCCTGAAGAAAGAAAAAAAGGCAGTGAAGGCAAAACAGTTTACATCAGTCTCTGCTCAAGCAAACCGGGTATGAATTGCGTGTTGACAAATACATACGCCAATGATATTGAGGTGCCCACCTGGGTAACTTATTTTGGAAGGTTAAAATCTAACAAGAGACTATCCAGTTTATATGTGCCCGTGGAACATATACATGGATCGACTCCATCTTGTCTTTAAATATAAACGCGGTGCAAATAGTGCTGTTAATTTATACTTCTTGATAGAAATAATCCCAGGTATTGAATGGTGTCAAGTACAGCAGGCACGACAGGTAATCGTTTCAACACCTTTAAAAAAAGTAAGCTTTTTTGAGTTGAAAACCAATTTCCGCTATAGGGAACTAAATAATGAAAGTTATGTGGTAGCTAGAAACGATCCACCGTATGTTTATGAGCAGGGTAAGGCTATCTAACTCTTGCTCATTCGCATGTGCATACTGTCCATGCACATTATGGGTGGGTGATTTAATTATCTGTTAACTTTTATTAACTTCGAAACGGCTGTTTACATTGTCTAAATTCGTAAATTCTTCTATTTCCATGTTCAAGATGTGCAAACTAATGTATGAAACAGGAAACATCTGAAATTGCAGCTTTATATTTATCAAATCTTTACATTATTTTTAAAGTTCTCATGAACAAAGTGAAACTTGGAATTATTCTTAAATATTTCGTACATGTATTTACACAACTTACCTATTTTTGCTTTCATTAGTCTACCTAAGTGCTGTGCAATATTGGTGGAATTTATCCAGCTCTTTTCAGAAAATGCTTCCTTACCTTCAAATGCAATGTGAGTCATTCCACAGAGAATAAATAAAACCGTATGATTCATAGTTCAGCAGCAGAGAGGGTGAATCGGACAACTTTTTGTTTGGTTATTTTTTATTATACCTTTAAAACGGTACGAATAGACCCTTCTCGCGAAAAAATAAGTCTCCGACCCTTATGATTGTTCGCGTTTTCGTTGATGTCACAATGATGTTGTCACTCACCCTCTCTGCTGCTAGAACTTTCAGTTCTAGGTTAACCGAATATTTTATCAAGTCCTTACTACGACGAAAATCCTTTCAGGATGAAAGTCCTTAGGACGAAAATCATTTATGATTTCACAAATAGACTAATTTGTAAAACCTCCTCTTGTAAATCAATCAGATTATTAGACTGGTCAGTGAGTTTGAAATTAATTCTGGTTAATGAATTATTATGACATCGCATATAGACTGGATTCACCGGGGACTCAATTATTAAAAACCCTGGAGGAGCTGTTGGTGCAAATGAATACAAAATATATCCCTGCTGAGCTTGATTTGATCGTTCTAAATTTATTTGATAGCTTCCTTCGATCACATCACATACTAAATTGAGCGCAATCACCGTTGAAATATTCACATTGAACGGAGCAATATGCCTGCCACCACCATCTGGGTCATTATTATGTTTGAGGATTTTTATTTCCGGTGATGCTGTTTTTTTCCACGTATCATGGATTTTTTTGAAACCTTCATCGATGGCATCACTGAGAGATTTTTGTAGTTCTAAGAGATTATATCCTGGTAGATTGAATTCGGAAATATTTTCTACGCTTATATGATATTTTGTCGTAAATTCTATTTTCGTGTTAGGGTGTCTGGCAAGGGCTACCTCTCGTATAATTAGTGAATGAAATATATAAATGTCACTGAGGATTCTGTTACATGTTTCTATGACGCTGATAAATTCATCTCGGTTGAGAGAGCCGGATTTAAGGGATATTAACAACAACGAAATATCGTTATTGAATGCTGTGAAATTTTCAGTGATTTTATCCTGTCGAGTTATGTAGTATTTCTCCCCTCCCTTATCTATCTTTTCAGTGAAAAAATTCAATTTGTCATAATCTCTATAACTCTTTACTGGATTATCAGATTTTGTCCTGTCGGTGATATAATCAGTTTTTTGTGGTTCTGGTAATTTAACGGTTTTTCCACCGGGTGGTAATTCAGGCCATCCTAGTACGGTTCTAATAGAACTCTGATAGATATCTACGACGTATCCTTCTGTGCTTATTTCAATGGCAGATGATAGTGTCGGCACATGAACTGTTATAGCTATTTTTGACTCTACTCCAGTAATCGATTTTATTCTACGCGCGAATTCATCATTGATTTGTTCAATTTGATATGATCCGGTTGGTATGGAAACAACATTTCAGTCTGGGGTACCGTCGGGTTTATTCTTATTTGCAAATACCAGGGAATTATTGGGTTGTTGACCACCAAATGATTTTGACCTAATATTTGGCCAACTGTGGTATACTCGTAATTTTGCTAGCGCTATCTCCTTCACTGGGACCGGAGAGGGGAAATTCACACTGAATTCTGGATTCGTTGAGGTTATTGAGATCATGCTTGTTTGTACTGGGTTTGTGTTCTCCACTATTTGTTGAAGTAATTCCATCTGTGTTGTCATTGTTATTATACTCATGTTTTTGTACTTCTAATTTTGACATCGCAGAATCATATATATCTACCATCGCTGAAAACTCACTCTCTGATATAATTGTATCATCGAGCGATGACGAAATCAATGAGGATAATTGCGAGTATGCAGTGGACACAACATGAAATTGAATTATGTAGTCTTGTAGTTTCCGTTGGCTGCATGAGGATATTTTTTTTTGTGATTATTGAAATAATTCCAGCGATTGTTGTTGCCGCAGAAATGCAAATTGGAACAGCTATCGGAGCCATCATTGTCACTGAAGACAATATAATACCGGCTCCGGTGATTACACCACTCACAGCGTACACAGTAACATCAATTGCGGTAATTCTCCTGCGATATTTTTTAATTTTCATTGCATACTCCTCCGACAGGGTTTTGAGTCTAGTTTGATATTCTCTGACCTGATCATAGCGATATTGCGATGATGAAATCATTTTTATTTTAAATACGCTATCGTTTTCAATTACGATTTACTTAAATCCGCTACGAATTCCACATACCAGGTTACTGAAGCCTTAGTCAAACTTTTATCAGTATATGTTATAGTGAACTTTTCAGTTGTATCCTTGTCGATGATCGTTGAAATCGTATTATTGACCCCGGATGAACTCGACGATGATATATTAAATTTAGTTAATGGTGTTACTAGTGTTAATCGATACATACCTTTAACGGTTGCAGTGATATCTAATTTGTTGTTTGTAGATGACCACTCAAATGATCCTTGTTGGATTGTGTATACCACGTTGTTGGTTTTCTCATGAGGAATTTTTGTTTTTTCAATGATTGTTATCATCCTCGAAAGATCACCTTTGACGTCTTCGATGAAAGTTTTCGTCTCATCGATGGATTTTTTAATATCAGGGAGTTTTAGTTCAATTTTATCGAATGTAGTTCCAATAAATTTATCAATGATATTTCTACGAAATGCGGTAAACTGTTTTATGTGTTCTTCGGTTTTAGATTGAAGTGTTGCTAGTTCTAACGCAGAATCGTTGAGAGTTTTAAATCGATCTGTAATCGTCGAAAAAAGTACACGTGGTTTCAATTTACCCTGATCGGAAAATAACGCGATAGTATCCTCGATTGCGTTTCGTTGTTTAACTAAAATATCATCCAACGACACATCACTGGATTTCAATTTACCCTGTTTGTCTTGAAATACAACTATTTCATTAGGATCAACACTTGTTAAGTTCAACGTCTCAGCTATTTCATCTTTGATTAGTTTTTTTACATCCTTGACAGAATCAGGGAGTGCAGTGCCATCAGGTTTGGGTTTCAAAGATCTCCCCCAAATATCAATCATGTTATTGTAAAACTCTTTCTCTCTCTAAAAAGCGATTGCTGGTGTAGTCATTTACGACAATATGAGGTGGTTTCCCCCTTGGGTTACCCAAGGAGTTAGAAATAGCGTCAAGGACATTTAATACTTCACTGCCGCATATTGGTGGGTCATTGATTTGTTGTGTTGGTAGCGTAGAATACCAAGTCTTCATTGGAAATTGTTTTATGTAACGCATAAATTCTTTTGGTGGGGCTAATCCATATGAATCAAAATAGACAATCCCACGTGGATCAATAGCGTATGCAACCCAGTGAGTTCCAGGTCCGGTGCTGTTATCGAGATTAATAATACCTGTTTCAGTTTTGTTTGGTTGATGTGGTAATTGATCTTTCATAAAAACACCTCTGAAATTTTTAATCACTAGTTTTTTAGCCGCATCCATTAAATCAAAATTGGACATTGGAACCATCGAAGATTTCTGAATTAATAAATCGTTCCTGGTAGTCTCAGGCCTGATCCGTGAACGGATCTCCCGCTGTACCATGAATACGGGGTTCCTGGTAGTCTTAGACCCTTTCCGCTGTACCACGAATACGGGGTTCCTGGTAGTCTTAGACCCAATCCGTGAACGGATCGTCTCTTTTTTTTATATCCTTGTCCAGCTGCCTTTTTCAACGCCATTCCTGCTGCAGTACCAACGGCTCCTAACGCCGCTGCTTTAGCCACCGCTGGGGCTGCTGCTGCAATCAATGCTGGTATTGCAGCTAACAATGGAAATATACCACCTGATTTTATCATATTTTTAATAGCAGCCGCAGAAAGAGTAATCTGAACACCTTTTTTATCCTTGAAAGCATCATTGAAATGTTTCACTTGACGAGTTGTCAGCGATAATTTATTTGCACCACCAGTCATTTGATTAGGTTTCAACGTGATTGTGGTTCCACATTTTTTAGCCGATTCTGATTGCAATTTTTTGATTTGACCAGGAGTTAACGTAACACTAATAACACTATATGACATTATATATAATTGATTGATTCTAATTCAATGAAAAATCGAGAAAAATCGTTCAAAGATTTTCTACTGGGGCATCTACCACTCTCATTCTTCCACCAACACCTTCGAGTAGCATTGATTTATCACTGAGAATGACAGCAACCGCTCTATAATCAGCAGCACCAACAGGACGATTCACATTAGCTCTAAAGTGTATATCAACAACTGACTGTCTTGTCAAATCGAGATGTTCCAGTGAGAAGTAATAGATCGGATAGAGGCTTTTAAAATCCAATTGTGATATTTGCAAACCAGTATCCACATTTTGATCGCGTGCCATAAATGACAACAGACGATGATAAACTCGTGCAATATGATTTTCTGTGTAATTAAGTTGTATATCCTCGGATGGTTCCTGCTGGCCGTTTATTCTCAGTGAGACGTCTTTCACACCTAATTGATCAAATATCATATGGCTTCGTTCTTGATTATTAACTCGTGTGGTATCCTGTAACGCAATAAATATATGACGTGGCGCAGAAACGCCTTGATTTGATGCTAGGTTCCAAGTGAATAACCCGTTGATATTTGATTGCTTCACATCTGTACTCACGGTTAGCCAACTCAACAACGACTTTCCTCCTTGATCCATAAATGATAGTAATCGTCCTTCTGCGGTGATTGCTGGAGTCAACACTGGCATCCACAATGATATTTTTGTTAATTTGACTTTACCGGCATCAGCATTGGGGGCTGCAGCATCTGCTGGAATCCTCCAAATTGCATCATTATCATCACTTTTTCGTACAAGCGATACTGTATGCTTCGCCCCGTAGATAACTTTTCTGACGTTTCTACAGAATCCAAATATGTGATGCAGTGGAATCGCGCATGAAAATGATTTACGCTCTCCTTGCAACATTGAGTTTCGTGTTGCGGCTCCTAGATTGAAATCAGGATCGTTGTTTATAATCATATTCTCGATACCAGCAACATTAGCAGGGTTAGCAGCACGATCCCTTGGTTGTCTTATAATAAATTGTTTTCCTCCAGCGGTATTCTTAGCATCTTTTGCAAACATCATAGAAGGTCCTGCTGATCTTGTATAATCATCGGAATATCTCGCTAACCCGATTATTGTTGTAGCCACATCAACATCACGATCTATGGACTCAATTTCTTTTCCATCAATGAGATATCTAGCACTCTCAAATAGCGCCATAATACCATTATTGACAAAACCGACTTGAGTACCAGCTGGATACGGTGCTGGTACAGCAGTAGTATCAGCAGCTGTTACAATTTCTCCTTCTACTTCAATAAATGCTTCACAGGGTAAAAAGTATTTACTGGTATCACGGACTTGAAGATCAATTCTTGCTCGACTATTTGAGTCTATGGCATGATAGGCGTAATATTGATAATCGCGTACAGAATCATTCTTGGGGACTGGGGCATCTATATCAAATGCTGGATCAGGTGACCTTTTGAACATTTTATTCTATTTATCAGAGTCTAAATCGTGAAATCCTACGGATTTTCATCGTAAACGATTTTTCCATTTTCATCGTCGTAGTTTTTTAAAGCCACTTCCCGCTATCATGTTTGCAATATTGCTTTGGTCCCCTTGATTTACCATCGACGCTAGTTTTTCATCTACTGCGTTATTTATAATTTTACTAACACTTGCAGGCATTTCTTCTGTAGACGGTAACGGTTTCTTTTTTCGTCTCACTAATGATGTTATTTTATCCTTCGCAGTTGAAAACGCTTTCCCGGCAAGATCTCCAACAGTACTAATACCCTTATCACGAATAACATCAATGGCTTTCATTGATAACTGTTTAGCTAACGGCATCACTTTTGGGGCCATTCTTGAAAAGAATCCTAAAATGGTATTGCCGAGGCCATCTCCATAGTATGCTCTATAAACTGGAAACCGTGAATTAACTACATAGACGGGGGTTGGTTTATCATGATTGTAATGGATGATCATTATTATAAAAACAATAGTGTTTTCAATTGTTATTTAATCACTATGATACCCATTTGCTAACTCGTCAATGAAATCTCGATATGTTTTGATATCCATGATACCGCCGGCAAATAACCGTCTACAGATATCAGCTGCTTCATTAATTATTTCTGGAGAGTTATTTCCAGCTCGGAATCCTCCTACAAGAACATCTAATCGTGATATATCATTGATAACACTATCAGGACAAGTGTTTCCAATCCTTGGATTTTGCAGTCCACTTCCGCTATAACCAGCTGCTTCATCTAGTTTTTCTAAACCCGTTTCTTGTAAATAATCATCATCATCATCATCATCAGGTGGTAGTTGTTGTTTTTTTTGTCTCCGTGTTGGTGTTTGACGTCGTTCTTCTAAATCATCATCATCATCAGGTGGTAGTTGTTGTTTTTTTTGTCTTCTTGTTTGTCTACGTGTTGGTGTTTGACGTTTTAGTTCTTGCCGTTCTTCTATTTCTCGTTGTCGTTCTTCTATTTGTTCTCTTTTATAATTACTAATTCCCTTTTTAAATTCCTTGTATCCTATCTCATCCTTATTCAAACGACCAATTCCTTTATTTAGTTTATACAAATAATCGAACCAATCATTACTTGATATTCTATCATTTTTATACTCGTCCTTTAAAAAATCTTTTTTTGAATTATAGCTTTGAGCAGCAAAATTACCAAAGGCTTGATAATCCTTTGATTTCAATAAACTAGGTTTTTTTATTAATATTTTAGCATGATCAGTAAATTTATTCAACAGAGAAACAGTCGTTTTTTTCGGATCAGTTTTTTCAGTTTGTTCAGTTTTCGCTGCTAGTTTTTCAAGCTCACCAATAACAGATTTTCCCGTCTCGGGACCATCTCCCAGTAAAGCACGCTCTACCCCTTTCGTTGCTGTGGTTACTGGTTTAAACTACTCTTCAGACCCCAGAGCAAAATCAGTTTGTAAACTCTGTCGTTGTTGCAGTTTATTTCTTACAGAGTCGCGAATTGGTATAAATTTCTTAATTGCATCTAGTCGCTCACGAGCCAATCGGGTTGTTAATGCTTCATTGACCATTATTTGAAATCAGAAACCATTTTTCAATTGTAAAACAATTTTTCCCATCGATGATTCCATCCTTAACGGTCCAATTTTTTATTGCTGTGAAATATTTTTATTTTCGCAGTGTGAAATATTTTCACTGATTCAATCAAAAAATGACAAAAAAATGAAAATCTCAAGGAGATTTTACTGTCTGACAAAATCTTTTGAGGGTCGGTCAATCAAAATAGTTTATTTTCTTGAATTAACGCTCGTAAGTTTCTAATTTTAGAATTAACTTCCTTTTTCAATTCATATTCGTTACCCAATTCTTTTCGTATTCCTTCCACGATAGTATATAACGGAACAAACACACCTACTTCACTGGAAAATGCAAGAGAGTCTCGAATAGAATTTTGAATTTTTTTGATGAGTGCATATTTCTTTGGTAACATATACTTGTTAGTGCTAACTCCGTATTCTATATCCTGAAAATCCGACTTGATTTGATCAGGATTTAACCCATCTGACAATTTAATATTCTGATTTTTCAATTTTCCAATTTCAACTATGATGCTATTCATAATTTCAGAATTCATATATGATAATACATATTTCTAATTCATTTTTCAAAAATAAAAGAGACGTTAATATTTTAAAAATTCAGTCTGTATATATAAATATATTTTTTTAAAATTCAGTCTGTATATATAAATATCTTTTTTAAAAATTCAGTCTGTATATATAAATATCTTTATAAAATTCAGTCTGTATATATAAATATATTTTTTAAAAATTCAGTCTGTATATATAAATATAAATGCAGACAAAAATAAATAACAACCATGATGAGCGTTTATCACTCATTTGGCCCCCTTGATATAGGCCACTGTGTCTTTCATAGGGTTCTTTCTATGAGTATTTCCATTTTTTTTCTGAGATTTCTTCGATCTCGATTTGACACTATTTGGCCGGTAATTCATTTTTGAACACCATACGGGGCTACCCAAATGTGACGGAGAGCTAATTACATCCATGGATGTTATTTATTTTAGGTCATTTATATTTACATTCACCGGAAACATATTCCCCTAAGAGTGAATCTAACTCGTCAAATAACGGGTTAGAATCACAAGAGGGTATGTTTACGTGAAATGACCTAGAGGTTACATATATACGACAACACATCTTTGGAACTCCTTGGTTGCCTTCACATCCAAGTAAGCCCAAAGGAAACCCGAAACATACATCTCCGGAAGGGAGGCCTAACGTGGCAAACGCCATCTTAGACCGCCCAGAAGATATGCTTGGGGTGACGTCACAACATATACTTAATTAAGGACAGCACAAATACCGTATATATTTCCACTCGAGTGTTGTGGCAAATTGTAGGTATACATATACTTAATTAACTTAATTAAGGACAGCACAAATACCGTATATATCTCCATTCAGATTGTAGGTATACATATACTTAATTAACTTAATTAAGGATGGATTATAATTCAATGATGATGTAATGATGATGGGACGGCACAGACATCACAAACATGAAACGACGGGGCTGATTTTCAAAGGCCAATTCGACCAATCAAAGCAACCCATGAAATTAAACCCGGTTGCATGATTGAGTAAAAGTCAACCACGCACACGTGTCAATGGCGTGGGTTATTTTTTGACTGGTCGGATTGGCCTTGAAAGCCCCAGCTTTAAACCTTTCATTTAGTATATAAGGTGACTAATACAGCAGCGTCAATCCACATAGTGTGTTATTTTATTTTCTTGAATTACTTGTTAATGGTGCTTCACAGTATTTAAATGAGACAGAATATTTGCATAAAGCACTAAAAAAAAAGAATATAATCGTTTGAAAACATTTTATATTTGATTTCTTTTCTAATTAATTATAGCCCAAGCCGCTGAATCACAATTTAAGGGGAAATAACCCACGCCATACTGTAATGTAATTTTTATAGATGTAGCCGCTCTCTAGGGGCATTTGTACATCTTTTATAGGTGCCATGTCGGCATCCTCTTTTTTTTAAAATCTTTATTCAATATTTACATATGAAATTATACAAATGATAGTCAAAATCCCCCCCAGCACCCGTCACTCATACACACATTTTCACCACACTCACTACATACAGACATTTAAAAACACTTATATTTACACATAATAGTAGAAACATATATGAGTAGGTGGGAGGGGTTGTTATTCCCTCCCTTATCAACTCGACACCATCTAAGGGAGAGAGTATCTAAAGGGAATTAATACAGCAATCCGCAAGGTATGCTATTTTATTTTCTTGAATTACTTATTAATGGTGTTTCACAGTATTTAAATGAGACAGCATATTTGATTCAAACACTAAAACAAAGAATATAATTGTCTGAAAACATTTCTTTTCTTACAATACAATGCCCACCGCTGAATCACAATAACCCATAAAACAAGTTAACACAATCTAAGGGAGAAAGTATACACGTGTGTTATCCTGTAACGCCTGCATCTCCGGATCACATCCTATGTTTATGAAATACGCATTAATCGCACGTGAGACAGAATATTTGACTTAAACACTAAAACAATACCCAGCCGCTAAATCACAATGATAACTCCCTTGGTTATATTCATTGGTTATATTTAAGAGTTGTCTCCCTTGGTGTTATAGACATACGCTTCATAATTAACAAGCACGGGTGAGGTCTGAATTCTTGGTTCATTTGTATAAAAACACTATTTTTCTAATTCATTGTTTGGTTTAATTATAAGTCTCTGTATATAATCTTGAGGAGTCTTTACTATTTTGTCATCGTTGGGGTCAATGACAGTATTTTTTATTCTTTTATCATAATAGCGTTTTAGTTCCCTGTATCGTTTGCCGCCACACATAACACATAATTGCGACCTCCCCCTAACCCCAACCCCACATCGAATACAGGGTAACGGACCAAGGCTTCCACGACGAAAGCTTTGCATATGATACCAACAGAATTCATTTCTGCATGATTTGTTACACGGTGTCACTGATCCAATCATAAGCCATTTGCAATGATTCATTATACTTAAATCTTTCATTTAAATACTTGTTTTAATTATAGTATGGAGGAGTTCGAGAGATTATCGAAAATTAAGCCTTGGAAAAGTGTTCAATTCAATCTTGATAGAGTTTCTGATACACCAAAGAATAAAATTCTTGATAGAACCTTGATTAGTAAAATCAGAGACTGTTTTAATGAATTCAAGCGTGATGGGGCAGCTCATTGCTGGTCAACATTTCGAATTGATGGTGTTGTTGACGCTACCATGAATGATGAAAAAGCAGCAGTGATAATCTCACGTCTTGGGGAAGAAAGAAATTTTTTTCGAATAAAATTTCTTATCCGTGATAATGGAAAATGGATCATTAGGGACAAATACGAGCCTATTCTTAAGGACAAAAAAAACTGTCACTGTGACTCAGGATTCAAAACCAGGAATTTTGACTGGAATTGACAAACCCTACTACGAAAGATCTTATCCTGTCACAGCAGTTGTTTACGGGATCTATCCGCTCAATGAAAAACCTGATATTTCAAAACTAGCACCCATGAAATATTCGACAGGGCTCAATTGTGTAGCAGCACGAATAATGGAACACTTCACAAATGCGTCCCGGGGAAATAAACTAACTGATCTAAGACGAAAAAAAATAACCGAATGGGAACTGACAGTGAAACAGCATGGGGCAACAATTCAAGATATAGCCAAATTAGAAACATCATTGAGATTTCCAATATCGGTAAGGACAATCACCGGAGAAGTATTATACGAATCGAAATATAAATCAAAAGGGACTCCCATTGAAATTATTGATCATAACGCGCACGCGTGGTCATCTGCAGTAACAATATTCCCACGGGATAGAACCGTAAAATATCTATCCCAAACTCTGTTTGGAACCGAAGAGTTTTTTTCAGAGCAGAAATTATTTGATGCTATTTACCATTTGAGTAAAAACGATTCTGTGTCAGTGTGGCTATTTCATAGTACTTCAGACGAAGAATGTAGATTTGATCAGTTTGTAAGGCCCAACGGAGAATTGTACCGTACTGAAGAGCTGCATAATCAAATGAAACAACTAGCTAGTGAGTTTTCTCCCCAGAGTTCTCTGGGGGAAGACAACGATCAATTATTAGCAAACTGTTTTACACTTCCATCAGTTGCAGCACATTTTGCTAGAAAGAAAAACGCGTGGAAACCAACCCGAAGTGAGTTCTTATCAGATGTCAAATTGTCCTGTCTTGAATACAGCCATGGAGGATTATGGAACACAAAATACACCGCTGATACCGTTATTTCAGTTGATATGATTGCATGTTATCCAGGAAGTTTTCTTGGGTATGGAGAATGTGAGAAATATTTCAAACGATTTGGACACCCTACACACGAAATGACCCGTGTTGCTATTAATGGACCACTGCCACATTTCGATTTAACCGGATTCGCTTGTGTAGCATCATTTGAAATGGCTGAAGGGCTTCATCCGTGTAGTTATCTTTGGATTGGTAAACACATGTCTGAAAAACACTGGATGCCAATAGTGTTATTACGGTATATGCTTGATTGTAAGATGTTAAAATCGTTAATTGTCAGTGAAGCAATTATATCCTATCGAGCACAGAAATCAGTCTGGTTACCACAACCTGATCTAGAAAAAATAATTAGCGAAGAGCGAAAACTGTTTCCTGATTTTAATGAACAACAAATCATGGATTGGTCCAGACAGTTATTTGAAATCAGAAACAATGAAGCAAAATATCTTGGACGAAGAATAATCGGTAAATTTACCCAAGGTGGCAAAGATGATAATACGAGATATTCTTCACGATTGATTATAGACAATGCTGAATACAATTTTGTAATCACGGATTTAACGAATAAGGGCCTATATGTCAATCGTAAGGACGCATTTATGTCCGATGGAACCAAATTGGGTACAATTGTTACTTACACTGATGGATACAATCCGCAGTACACACATTTGAGAGCTTCTATGCTTGGTTATGCTTCTATTAATTTATTTTCAATGATCAATAGATTTCCTACCACCGCAGTTAGAGTTGCTACTGACTCATTTTACATAAATAGCAAAATGGCTGATTTTAAGGCTACTGGCAACGAGAATTGGGGGTCATGGAGAATTAAGAAGGAAATGCTTCATGATTATATTCCATCAGCAGATGTTACCATTGAAAATAATTACTTAGAAAGCAATCAGTGTTCAGAATTTTCTAGTGCACCACCGATTTCTGATCCAATCTGTAGATATAAAACAGTTTATTTAAACGGTTGTGGCGGGTCAGGAAAAACAACCCGGGTAATTGAGTTATTCCGTGGGAAAAATCCTACGGATTTCACAAAAATGATTGTACTAACACCGACTCACAGACTTGCAAGAGAAATGATACAGAGAGGGGTAAATGCCTGCACTTATCATAGTTTCTTTAGATGGAAGGGAGATAAATGGACTCCTGAGCGCATGGGAGAGAAATTTATTCCTGAATTCATCATGTGGGATGAAATAGACACAGTGTCCGAAGATGTCTTAAAAATATTTCTTGAGTGGTTGTTATTGAAGAATACAAAAGTCGTCATGTGCGGTGATCACGGCCAACCACCACCATTTGTCGGTGCATCTCCCCATGAATGGCTAAGGGGTTTTGTAGACTATTATGAAGAAATTGATACCGATCATAGATCACTTGATGAAAAATTAAAAGAGTTTAAGAAATTAATTAGATTACAACCGGATAGAATCCAGTGTGAAATAGCCCGTGAAATAATTTCGGAAACTCCCATGAATGAGTTTTGGGAAGCGTGGAGACCAAATGATTTAATCATTGCAAGTAGAAAAATAGTCAGGGACACACTTCAGATGAAGTTATTTGAATTGCATAAACAAAAATTTGCAACGCTTCCAGTGCCCCTCTGTTATAGGCCATCGGATACACGAAAACAGAACATCGAAGTTGATATTCCAGGCCTGACAGAGTCAGGGCGTGAAAAGAAGATTCTCGTATTAAATGATATTGTGCTGGTTGATATCAATGTCGTTGAAGATGCATTGCGTGCTAATAAATCCCCATGGACGCTAGGTTATGCAGCAACAATACACTCTTCACAGGGATTGACTATATCGGATACAACTGTTTGGATGGTAGATAATCGCATAGAATGGTCGAATTTAGTCTATCTCGCAGTGTCTAGAGTACGAAAAATAAATCAACTTCGAAGAATTGTCCTGACAGAGTCAGGCGATGACGAAATCATTGGTGGCGATGATGAAATCATTGGCAATGATAATGATATTATTGATAAAAAACTCTCCGGTTACAAACAACAAGACAAAAAAAAACAACGAGAATTTGATATTGATGCTGAATTAATAATTACTCTGAAGCAACAACAGAATAATCACTGCGCGAGTTGCAATTGTATAATGCGTTGGCAGTATTCGGATAAGGATCCTCGCCAATTCACCGTTGACAGAAAAAATAACAATCTCGGTCATGTCAGAAATAATGTGATGTTGACTTGTCTTGAGTGCAATAGACGCAAGGGTGCTAGTTAAGCCCATGCGGTGGTAATTGAGTATCCTCAGGTATCACTTGTAATTGTTGTCTAGTAAAACCCCGTTGAGGGGCAGTTGAATCCAGTTTATAGATTGGAGGTCTACCCGTTGGTCGTGTTATACTAGATATCTTATGCGTAGTGACGCTCCAAATAGGATCAGTAGCCCTTTTTGTGCCACCCTCAAGCTCTCCTGGTTCGTATAAGTACCTCACAATGACATTACTACCAAGAATTGGTTGGGAAACGCTAAAATCCTTTTGTGGTTTTTCAGGTATCGACTTCTTTTTAATCGCGTTGATAGGTTTCATGTTGATGGTTCTAGTAATCTCGTTATTCAGTGCAGTAATCACAGCTGGTAACCTTTTAACCCATTCACGGGATCTTTTTCTTGGATGAATTCTTTTGCGTATTGATATACAAATAACCGCTCAGCAAGGGTTTTATTAAACCGTTCTACAATGGCCTGATCACGATGTAGCGCAGTATGTCCTCGTCTGATAGTGACATTGTGATATTTCATTGTAGATAACACTGCACCCTGAAATTCCTTGCCAGGATCAATTTGTAATAGATTTGGCCAGTGCAGAGGACTCCTTCGATAAATCCTTTCAGATGCAGAAGCCACTTCAGTGGCTGATTTTGTTTTTAACGGTTCTGTTTCTTTGTATCGACTTGCAATATCAACTACGGTTAATGCGTATTTGTAACCACGATCATGTGGCAGAAATAATAGATCAGCCTGATGAACTTCATTAGGAACTGTCACATCAAAATGCGAGAATTTAATTTGTTTAGGCGGTGGTAGATAAATTTGCCATAGTGCCTGTTTGGATAACCAATGAGCCGCAGTTGTTTTTTTCACTTCTGCAGCACTAGCGAGTTTATGGACTGCTGATTTACCCCTCCAGTATCCTCTTGGGGAATAATAAATAGATTCCATGTTGTTATTAATTACCAGCACCTAACATCGATTTACTTTTCATAGCCGATTTTATCAAAAAGGAAGCCAATTTTTCTTTGAAAGATTTATCAGAAATAGCATTTAACGCATGAATTAATTTCACATCTGCTAGATGCCTGTGCTGCAGATTACTGCTTTTATAAGATACATCATGAAGGTGACAGGCCTTATCAATAGCGTTTATTGGTTCCTCACCGGGTCGGGGCTGATTTTGATCATTGAGTCTGATATCAAGTCTTGTTCCCGGTCCACAGTAGCTATATCCTGGAAGGTGCTTTTCTCCAGGGTATTTTGCCCATGGAGTTCCAGGGAGTTTAGTTAGCTTGGCTGCGATATCACCTCCTCGTTTTTTTTTAAAGGTTCCTTGAGTTCCTTGGGTTTAGAAACAAATCTAAATTTCTTTGTACTACATTGTACGCATTTACCAGAAAGCGCTGATCGGTTATTTTTAGTTGTAATCGTCGTCAAGTCATCTGTGCCAGTACGTTTTTTACACTTCACACAATATAGATCCATAATTTATATATAACGGCATGAATATAATTGATTATTCAGCTACCCGACGGCGGGAACCTATTAAACATCATGAAATGTTGCCGAATTCAATTAGAATGATTATAATCGGACCATCTGGAAGCGGAAAGACACAACTGCTACTTAATTTGATAACGAGATGGATGAAATGGAACAAATTGTATTTAATAGCCCCGAGTGTAGACGATCAGCGATGCTATGAAGTGCTAAAGGATTTTAACGAGAAAGCAAAAGAATTTCAAATCGATGAAGATTTTATTGAGTTTATTACTGATATAGAGGAAGCCCCTTCCGTGGAAGACATCGATGGAAGTATTAACAATTTAGTGGTATACGATGATATCATGTTAGATAATCAAAAAAATCCTGCTAGAATATTTTCCCGAGGCAGGCATAAAAACACTGATGTGATCTATGTCACTCAACGGTACACACAAATACCAAAAGTGATCAGAGATAACTGCAATGTGTTGTGTGTATTTAGCGGCGTTGATACTCATACGCTACGAAATATTCATCAGACCTGGTGCAGCGGTGATATGAATCATAATCAATTTAGAAATTTCTTTAGTCACTCTCAGTCAAAACCACACGGATTTGTGACAATAAATTTAGCAGACCCTAGGACACGATATCGTATCGGACTTGATAAAATATTCGGTTAACCTAGAACTGAAAGTTCTAGCAGCAGAGAGGGTGAGTGACAACATCATTGTGACATCAACGAAAACGCGAACAATCATAAGGGTCGGAGACTTATTTTTTCGCGAGAAGGGTCTATTCGTACCGTTTTAAAGGTATAATAAAAATAACCAAAAAAAAAGTTGTCCGATTCACCCTCTCTGCTGCTAGTTCTAATGTTCTAATGTCAAGACTCAGAGGGAGAAGAAAAAAAATCGGGACTGAAGTGGAGTGTATATTTTTTTTCTCAAATTTAATCCATTTGATGTAAGCGGTAACGATTGTCAGTTTAAAATGTGTGTGCTATCGTTATCACGATGTATGACATTATATTGGCCAAGACCGATATATGATAATGGATAGGACAAGACCGGTAATAACTGACAGTACATTGAACAAAAGTTATATTAGCATTTAGTACATATAACAAGACCGATATCTGATAGTATTTTGGAACAGACCGATTTCTGGCGGTACATTTGACGAGAAAGTTAATATTTGACATAATATTTGGACAAGACCGAAAATAACTGATAGTACCTTGGATGAGACCTATAGCTGACAATACACTGAAAAGACCTGTTAAAACTGACAGAACATTGCACAAGACGAATATATCCAGCATGAGCAAATCCGAGTGCACGAGACGTTTTAAGCAGATCAGGGTCGAAGAGGCTTTTCTCTTTATTATTCGTTCCAGTTATTTTCGTTCATAGAAGGAGTCATGATAACTTACTTCTTTCTTGGCTATTGGATCGACTGTCTTCGTTTAGCTATTGTCTTTTTAATTTCTGTGTTAACTATCAAAGATGTCAAATTAATAATTAGTTATAATTATTAATTATTTCTAAGTGCAATTATATAATAGACTGTTCTTACTGTAATTGGCACGTTCTTCTAAAGTAACCGGGAGAAGATCCAAATTACAATGATTTTTCAGACTATTATCAGTAAATTAAAATCATATTTTGGGTTCAATTTACTTAGAGTCTTCATAAATGTTATCTTTCATCTAAAGTACTATCGTCCACAATTTTTGACAGCTTACCTTCCTTAAATAAGAGTTTGATAGTATTTTCAAAATGTATGTAGTACACGATTACAGTCTAAATATAATAACTGATATTTCAAATTGAAATATATCAGTTTGCACAATGTAGCCCGAGTCAGCGTTAAAGATTTCTTGACCAAAAGATAAAGTTACATACTAAGTACAACTAGTTACATACTATTTAACCATGATGTGCATTATATTCTCCACTAAACATACGACAGGCAATAAAACTGGCATAAAATTGATGTAAAATATGTTCTGGAAACGACTGAGAAGTGACCAACTATCAACTTGTAGGTGATATCAGACAAACGTTTATTTTCGAATATGGCTAATGAAATTAAAATATGAAACACATTTGTTTATTCTTTACTGTCAGTTTTTATAACTAATTAAAGCCCAAAAGACGCCGTTAAGTGCAAAAAGTGCTAAATGCCTCATGATCTAAATAACAATGGAATTTGAAAGATATTGGTCCTAAATATCGTTGGGTTTCATTAAAATCAGCTAATATCGACGTTTCATCACAATATCAGTAATGTAATTTCTCCATCGATATGAGAAACCCTGACATTGTTCACGTATGTACGTATTAATGGATATTGATAGGCGAAGTTCGTGAATCAACTGATTGCAGTCGAAAGCTGGAACACGAGATTTGATGGTGTCACCTTTGTAAACTTAAGAAGCAAACACCATGCTATGTAGATGATCCTTAATATGCAAATCTCATTTTGCATTTGACTGGATGCAGTACATGGCCAACATTTACGCGTATATTTTAAGGCATAGATGTCGCGGATTATTTTTTGTACCAGTCCGTTTTACATGCTTACCAAGTAATGTGGAAATCCGAAATCTTCAGCCCAAGTTAGACCTTCACAATATTTCAGCGCCTCAGATGATCACCAATATTCACCCAAGCCTTATTTATTTAGCTATTTCATGTTTTTTGCTTCTCATATCCAGTTAAAAGAGCTGACCTGTCTCTTCATTCCTGTCTCTTCATTCCCTCTCAAATCAATATGTTCTCCACGTATGCATGTTGTCACACACGGAATTTGTCAAATGTATCATATCGCTTCTTTTTCAGCACTGACGAGAAGAAAAGAAACAGAATTACGAGCGATCTTGATGACTGAATTTAAGGGGCGGCACGTCCTAACTCTAAAACGGAATATTTGAACGTCGTTTAAATGTAACATCATGCTTATATCAAAGAAAAGTTAAATCAAATACTTTTTTTTAAACAAAGCATTTCCTACCTTCTGACCTGACATTATGAAAAACGGATGTAATGGAGCTTTAAGTCAGTAAATCAACCATATAACAAGACTATTAGTTACTGATTGAAATATAATATTATGACGTCACATTTTAGAGTAGTTTATTCATAAAGGAGTCAGAGGATTGGAAAGAAATGTATCTGAATATCATTTTTCTATTTGTTGCAGACAATTGTAGAGACAAAGCTCTATGAACGCCAGGATTATCCTATTCACTTTACACCATGGTTGTATGATAAAGTCAACTGGTATCAATCGAGTTTTTTGTTACACATCGATGACGATATCATGCACACATCGATGAAGATATCATATTTATACATACAATGAACAGCACTATTAGGCATGCCAGTTAAATTAGCTATGTGCATTTAGCTATTTGCAATTCAATTAGCCATGGCAGCTATTTAGTTATGAGCAATTATGTGGAATTAGCTTTGTGTAATATAGTTAGCCATTTCAGCTAATTAGCTTTAAGCAACTATGTGCAATTAACCTTGTGTAGTACAATTAGCCATGCCAGCTATTTAACTATGAGCAACTATGTGGAGTTATCTTTGTGTAATATAATTAAACATGTCAGCTAATAAGAGTTATGTGCAATTAGCTTTGTGTAGTACAATTAGCCATTGGAGCTATTTAGCTTTGAGCAACTAGGTCCACTTAGTTTTATGTAACGTATTTAGCTATTCCATATATTTAGCTATGAGCAACACTACAATTAACCGTCTTGCCTAATTAGCTATTAGCAGCTATGTGCAATTACTCTTGTGTAATACAACTAGCAATGGTAGCTAATTAGTTATTAGAAGCTATGTGGAATTAGCTTTGTTTAATACAATTAACCATGCCACCTAATTATGTATTATAAGCTATGTTCAATTAGCTTTATTTAATAAAACTAGCCATGTTAGCTAATTAACTATTATTAGCTATATGCAATTAGTTTTGTGTAATAAAATAAACCATGACAACTAATTTGCTACTAGCGGTGGTGTAGCTAGGGGAGTGCAGGGGGTGCAAGTTGCACCAGGCTCCGTCTTAGGGGGGCGCTGGATAAAGACTAATCAACTAACTGTTGGTAACATTTTTCTTGTGGTTGTTGCAGTTAAAATGTATTAGCCTTAAATTGCCTTTCTATGATGACTGTATTATTATGTTGTATTCAGTATTGACTACTGTTTTTGTATGTGACACTGGGGGCGTAACATTTATACCTTGTCCCCAGGCGCCAAATACTCTCCACTACGCCTTGGGGTAGGGGGTGGAGGCGAAACATATGAACTTTGCACTGGGTGCCGAACACCCTCTCTACGCCACTGGCTATTAGTATCTATGCACAATTTGATATGTGCAGTACAATATCTAATATAACGATATCTAATTTCGAGAGCTAGTCATTCAACAATAACTTTACTTCCATGTATCATGGTAAGATAAGTTTAGTTAATTTAAAATTTCAAATGCAATTATTTAAAAACGCCAGTTAAATTTGTATTGGATCACTTGATATGGGGTTATATGATTTTCAGGTAGTGTAGTCCGATTAAGTAGAAATATAAGCTACTTTCGGTTTCAGAAAACGCTACAGATATAAAGCATACCGACTGATAGTCTATTATTAATTATCAGGCTTAGCAAGAAAAGTTATTAGGATGCAATTATTTTGGTACGAATACTGTCATGCTATGCATTGGATACGATGACAGCACACTCTTGGATTTTCTTCGTTGGTAATTATTACTTTTCTGTCTTTCTACTAATTACACATTTGCTGTGATATTTTTAATTGACATTGAAACCATCTATCTGGAGTCTGCGAGATTTGAGCTGAGGTTAGAGTTTAATATCAACGTAGCTGTGATATCTTATGAACAGGAGAAACGACATTTATTTTGATCTAAATTAGTAGAAATCGTATCTCACCTATACACTGTCCTTAATTTAAGGATAATAGGAATGTAAACGAAACTTAGCTATCAAAATGTTGAAATTTGTTTGATTGATCAAAATGGTGGCAAAGAGAAAATAGCTGAAATAGTTACATATCTCAAACAATGTGATTGACCACAAACTATAAAGGAATTTCAAAATGTAGAAAAGGTATTTAACAAGATCGAGCGCATAAAGCAGTTGAGGTCCTGTGGAATATAAAATAAAAACTATGAATATAGTCGTAGATATCATGGTAGTTGAAATTACTTCGTGGATTGCAAACCATACATCACTTCTTTTATGCCCTTTCCTTTACTTCAACGGAATTAAAGTTAGAGTAAGTGATCAAACGATCACGGCAAATGCATGGTGAGAAAATTACTCGGCTAATTTATCATTTGTATCACTAGTATTTTAGTTATTGTATGGTTGGTAGATGGCGAGGCTGTAGGATCACCTGGCGCATTAAGACCTACACAATTGGGGAAAAAGGTTTCTTTGACGTTTGAATGTCTTGAGCTTTGATCGAGGTTATCAAGACATTTAAGGGAAATAAAGCAAAGAAAGACTACACACATACTTTCTTACATATCTACCAACGTATATGCTTATCATGTAAAACATGTAATTTCTTGCTATAATCGTGAGTGCTCTCAGCACAAGCAGCAAGTATCTGGGTCAAGTCCTTGATTCATTTTTTACAAATACAGATATGTTTTCAGGAAAACAAACCGAAAGTAGAGCAGAATTGTAATTGCAACTATAACTGTCACTCTCTCACGATAAGCGTATATGGCTCAGATAGTTGCGAATGCATACTCTTATATCCATTTATTCTTACGCTGGTTTTCATTACTTTCGTTTTAGACTCTTTCTATAATGGTATGTGAATGACCATAAGCAAGAAACTTTATAATGACGATCACGTCACAATTAACAAATTCGGAATACTTCGAAAAATTACAATTGCTGAATAGAAATGGGACTTTTTCTTTTCGTTACATCAACGTTGCATATCTTTTGCCTGACTGCATCGAGATCGTGAATTTCATTACCACATTTGTTTTCACACAAGCGACGTTGAGGGGAAAATACAATGTTGTAAATCAAAATAAATAAAGTGTTATCGTATAATATATATATATATATAATACAAATGGCGAATAACAGTCCTTTCAAGTGAACTGGTTCCAGCAAAGGATCGTGTTTTCCAGGGATCGATTAAGATCAATGAATAAACCGACTACGAACTGTGCAAAAATAGTATCTAAGCTAAGAGCTTTCGACTCTTAATGAATATTCTTCAGAGGCAAATATATAACATATACATCGGTTATTTTATGTAAATTTATATAGTCGCAAATTAAATCCCAGATATTTCATTATAATATGCTATTGGGTGACTAATAAGCAAATATAGAAAATAATTGAAAAGAAAACGTGTCGGCTACATCAAGATAACTTTATTTGTGAACGGTTGTCTTTTTCTAGTCTTCTTGGTTTAAACCTGTTGTTTTTAATGAACATCCTTGATATTATTTGTGCTATGGATCATCAATTTCTATGTCAATATAAAATATCTTCAAGCATCCGTAGAAAGTCATATCCACGTAAAGTTTTGCAAACACAACGGTTATTCTGTTTTATTTGCTTGTCTTGTCTATGTTATGTATTTGCCTTCGTAAAAGACTCATTTGCAGTTGAAAATGCTTAGGCTAGATATTAATTTTGCTCTCAGGTAGCGAAAGAAAACAAAACACTCATAACACATTTGGTTAGTTTTAAAAGATCATATATTTGTATAGCATAACATGGTATTGGCTATTATGGTTTGCATGAAATAAACAGCATAATGAGGTTTGAAAATGCCATATGAAGTTTAAGAGCCTAATCTAAGGAAAACCTTTCCTTTTCATTGGCTGGGAAGACTAGTTAGGACTGACATATGCATATGCGAGTCTCTAAATGAAATATTTTTAGAGATGCATAGCATCATGTAAAATGATGTAGAGATCTACAAAATTAATATTACATTTTTTAGCGCTGCATTACATGATGTTAAATGCTTTAGAGATCTACAACATTATGTTACATGTTTTAGCGTTGTATAGCATCATGTTAAATGGTTGAACAAATCTACACAATTATGTTATATATGTTTTAATGTTTTATCGATTAATAACATCATGTTAAATGTTTCAGATAGAGCATAAAGTGAAATGTTATAGAGATATTTTGTTTAATGTTAAATATTCTAGAGATGTATTGCATCATACTAAATCTTTTAGGGATGTACATGTTTATGTTAAATGTTTTAGAGTTATATAGTTTAATGTTAAAAATTGTATATATATATATATATATATATATATATATATATATATATATATATATATATATATATATATATGTATGTATGTATGTATGTATGTATGTATGTATGTATGTATGTATGTATGTATTGATAGGATAAATAAATAAAGTAAAATCTTAAGTTTGTATATGTATGTATGTATGTATGTATGTATGTATGTATGTATGTATGTATGTATGTATTGATAGGAAAAATAAATAAAGTAAAATCTTAAGTTTGTACAATCTATTCATGATATATCGATTCTAATCCATTACAGTTTAGGTTCATATCTTCAACACTAGATTAAATATAATAAATATAATTTATCATCAAAAATCTGCATAACATTCTTAATAACGAATTAGTATGGTATTGCAGATGCTGACCATGTTTTCTTCGGAAAGATTTAAGATGACTGGGACAACAGATATTTCTCAGAACAACAAAACACTTAGTCAATAAGGCATACCGTTAAGTATTGAGGAATAGCCAGAAACTCATCACACAAGAACGTTTATGTTGCTGTCAGGTAGATAGCTGATAGCAACATGAGTAGTTCTATCGATATTTCTCTGGGTTCCCGTGTGGAAAGAAATTATCCGTGTCGCTGTCAACTGAACACCGAGCAGCACGAGAAAGCAAGCCTATATGAAGATGACAACTCAAAAAGCGAGACAATTTCGACAATTGTTAAAACAGGAGAGAAATACAAATATCTCAAAAGATTTAGAAAATTGAAATGCTTTTATATTTCTTTATTATTCTCATTTGCACTGAACATTGGACTAATCTCAATAGTTGCGTGGCTGGGAATAATAACTGGATATAGTACATTGCATGAGATGGACCAGTGTCCCCTCCAACAATTGTCAAGCGAAGCTGTGAAAGACACAGTTTGCATAACATGTGACTATTTAGGATCGACGTTGAAAGCCGAAGATACTTTGTTTCATTTCATTGCACCTTGTGGATATAGATTTTGCTGTGTGAGACATTCCAGAATCCAGACGTTTTTGCTGCTCGTATGTATCTCTATATCACCTCTGTTTATGTCGGTTTTTGTCTGTCTGTCTGTCTGTGAATTAACATAATTAGCAGTCAAACGATCATAATACATCTATAACATGTATACACGGTATAAATTCGAGGTTTTGGTTTTATTTGTTTTTCTTCCATACTCAAAAGCAAATGTGCAATTATTGCATCATAACCTTAATTATAACAATGTCAAGTTACGCACTTCAGCTAGACGACCATCTTAATGACCTTGTACAACCATTAGTGTCACAGAATTAGGCGAAAATTTGAACTGATTTTTGTTGTACTTGAATTGCAAACGAAACTCACCATTTTCTTGATTACGTCGTACACGCATTACCTGGGGTGATTAAGTGGCGTGTAACGATTTGCATGTGCCAATTTGTAATTTACATGAAATCCGAAATACTCGTTTTACGTGGTGTACGGCAAGCTCGATGTGATTTATGTTCACCTATTGAGAGTATATAAGGCTTAGGATTTATCATAAATTTTTACGGGAACTAAAATATCTAATCGAAGGATAGATAACCTCGTCTTGCAAGTCTCCAGCCAAAGGGCTAATTCAGTCTGATTCAGTCTGATTCCAGCTGATTCCGTCGTTGATACCGTAGAAGTTCATCACTGATAGCGCATCTAATAACATCGTTGATACCGTCTCTGATACCGTAGCTGCTAACATAGTTGTTACATTGTTTCTGGTACCGTAGCTGCTAATAACATCGTTGATACCGTAGCTGCTAATAACATCGTTGATACCGTAGCTGTTAACACATCTGATACCATCTTTTGATAAACGTCTTTGAAATCGTTTGATTTGTTGTGGGACATCTATTGTTTGTTCTGGAACATCTCTGTATAAATATCTGAATGTGATTGTGCCGTTAATTTGTGCAAACGGAATTGAAGTATCTGTCTGTGTGTCGAACTGTCTGTTCGTCAACATCTGTGTAACATGTAAATATCCGGAAAGCTAGAAGTCCGAGTGTCGGAGCTGTCTTAGAGTTGTAAAACGTCCGGGTCGACATCTAGGGGAGTGAGGAACCGTTGGTTCGGGTAGATGTTGTATGCTGTCTGAACGTATAACTGTGGTGGATCCGTGTAGGGAAACGTCCGATAATAGTATTGGTCAACCCTCGGTTCTCGGGGAAACTGGGAGACGATTCAACTGTTGCTGAATCGTGCGGTTATACAGGGGAGACACATAGGTGTATTGAAATTGTGATATAATTTAATACATTGTTGTATTTGCATGTTTATGTCAGATCGCAATAATATTTCAAGTGATCACATAGATATCAATAAAAGCTAGCAACTTGATTGAATACAAGTATATGATCGTGCTAGTTATCGCAATCCATCGTGCGATAGATAGTTTGTCGTTTGTGTTTATTTTTTTTTCGTAAATCATACTTGCATTTATTTAACTTTCGTAAAGGATTCTTGGATCTGTGTATAATCCAAGAGATCCCTTTACATTTGTGATTCCTTTTGTATTGTTATTTAATTTATTCATGTATTGTGAATGGTTGTGAGTGTAATTGTGGGTTGAGCGCGTGAATTATTGTGTTGTTACATCTGTATTTTTTTCATTTATAATTTATTACATAAATTTATATTTTCTTTCACAAATTGTGTTTGTATTGTTCATTTAATCCACCCTCCTCTCGGTAACAATTCTGTTACAATGGTGTCAGAAGTGGGATCGTTGGATTAAGTGAACTGTCAATCATTTTTGTGAAGGTATACATTTAATGTTTATATTTGAGCGTGACCTTCTGTTAAGATAATACTCTAGTTGGAGTTTATTTTTGTTTAGTTTACCTAGGTCCGTGAGTCCAGTATAAACGTGTTTAAAGTATTGGTTTGGTTATATATCTATATTCATATTACAATTGTCATGTCATCCCTTAAGGACTTGGTTGCCTTAGGCAAAGAATTTGGATATGAAGGTGAAAGCTTAAGGAAATTTATTCAAGAAGAACAAGCCCGGGAAAGGGAAGAAAGGGCAAGGTCAAGGGAATTAGAAAGGGAATCTGATGAAAGGAAACGGGAATTAGAAAGGGAATCCGAAGATAGGAAATGGGCCTTTGAGAGGGAAAAGATAGAATTTGAGAAGGAAAAGATAGGATTAGAGAAGGAAAAGATAGAATTAGAGAAGCAGGCCGAAAAGGATAGGATAGGATGGGAAATGGAAGCGGAGCAAAAGCGAATAGAGTTAGATGAGAAAGCAAAACAACGGGATCATGAGCGTAAGGTAGAATTAGCGACATCTGGAAGAGAACACGATTCTGCCTTTAGCAAATTAAGGGGCCCCAAATTACCTCCCTTTGACGATGAAAAAGATAACATAGATAGTTATCTTCATCGGTTTGAGCGGTATGCCGAAAACCAGAAGTGGAGTCAAAATGACTGGGCGCTGCATCTGAGTGCTTTATTAAAAGGTAAAGCACTGGATGTATACTCGCGACTTCCTAGGGACGATGTGTTTAAGTACGACGTCCTAAAGGAAGCACTTCTCAAAAGGTACGAGCTCACTGAACAAGGTTTTCGAAAAAAGTTCAGGTATAGCAAGCCCGATAAGGGAGAAACCTTTGGTCAGTTCACCGTCAGAATTGCGAACTATTTTGAGCGGTGGATTGAATGCGGCAAAGCGGTGAAAACGTTTGAAGGGTTGACTGATTTCTTGCTCAGAGATCAATTATTTAATACAGTTGGGCGAGAATTAGATCAATTTCTGAAGGAGAAAGTCTTCACGAACGTAAAAGATATGGCTAAGCAAGCCGATTTATTTGCCGAAGCTCATGGGGGAACCCAGAACGTGGTTTTAAAAGATTTTAAGTCTGGAAACCAGTCTGTAAGACCTATGCCTAGGGAGCCTGTAAAATCAGCTGAGGTAAAAAGGTCAGTTGGGAATCCAGTTTTTCAGCGTGTGCGGTGTTTCTTGTGTAATGCATTGGGTCATGTTCAAAAAGACTGTCCTAAAAGAAAGGCACTTATACATAAGGTAGCAGTGGCTATACAAAGTAAAGGTATATCCGATAACAACGTACATGTAGAACCTTGTATTCATTCACTTGGCACGTGTTTATTTCCTGAAGCGCGTGTACCAACCGCGAGAGGGTTTGTCAACGGTCGAGAAGTCGTGGTATTGCGTGATACTGGTTGTACGAGCGTAGTGATCAAACGTAGTCTCGTGCAGGATAACCAAATGCTCGGGTGGGAATCCCCATGTATGTTACTTGATCAGACGATGGGTCGCGTTCCCGTAGCAAGGATCACAGTAAAAACACCTTTCTTAACGGGAACTGTTGATGCCCTTTGTATGGACAATCCTATTTACGATCTGACGATCGGTAATGTTGAAGGTTCCCGTCTTCCAACCATGGCCGATTTTAAAATACCTTTGGCTCAGGCAGTCGAAACGCGAGCGCAAACACGGCGAGAGAAAACCGCGTTTCATAAATTAATAGTCCCTGAATCGATCTCAGGAATTTCCCGTGATGATTTCAAACAAGAGCAAGAACGTGATGAATCCATCAGAACAATTGTTGAGAAAATCACGTCCGGCGCGATTAAACATTGCAAGCGTGGGGGTAGCTCTAGATTCGTACGCAAGAACGGATTAATTCATAGGGAGTTTAGCGCTCGGGAGGGTAAGAAGTATTGGCAAGTGGTCGTACCCCAGAGATACAGATCTCAAGTACTTAGGGTGGCGCATGAGTCAAGCATGGCAGGACACCTAGGTAAGGCTAAGACCACTAGCAGGGTAGTCGCTGAATTCTACTGGCCAGGTGTTAATGGCGATGTCACACGGTTCTGTAGGTCGTGCGACGTATGTCAGAAAACCGTCTGTAAGGGAAGGGTCACAAGGGTGCCCTTGGGACAGATGCCATTAATAGATACACCGTTTAAAAGAGTGGCAGTAGATATTGTAGGACCAATACACCCAGTTACCGAAAGAAAGAATCGGTACATACTTACTCTGGTTGACTACGCAACCAGATACCCTGAAGCCGTAGCGTTACCAACTATTGAAACGGAAAGGGTAGCTGAAGCATTAGTTGATATCTTCAGTAGGGTAGGGGTGCCAGAGGAAATCCTCACTGATTGTGGTGCCCAATTCACCTCTGACCTCATGGGTGAAATAAGTAGGCTGTTATCCATCAAACAGCTAAACACTACCCCATACCATCCGATGTGCAATGGACTGGTAGAGAAGTTTAATGGTACCCTGAAAAGCATGCTGCGAAAGATGTGTGCGGAACGTCCGCAAGACTGGGACCGTTATTTAAACGCTGTTCTGTTCGCGTACCGTGAAGTACCGCAGGAAAGTTTAGGGTTCTCACCCTTTGAACTGTTGTATGGTAGAACGGTTCGAGGCCCGATGCGGATACTACGCGAACTATGGACTGGTGATGTCGCGAACGAGGAAATAAAAACGACTTACCAGTACGTGTTAGATCTAAGAAATAAACTTGAGAGTACATGCCAGATGGCACGTGACGAATTGATTAAATCGGGGCGCAGATATGCCAAGTATTACAACCGCAGAGCGCGTAATAGGAAATTTCTTGTGGGAGATCAGGTGCTATTGCTTCTTCGAACGAGTTCGAATAAGTTATTAGTCCAGTGGAAAGGTCCATATGAAGTTAAAGAAGTAAAAGGTGACATGGACTATAAAATTGACATGGACGGTAATGTAAAAACATTCCATGCGAACATGCTCAAGTTATATATTAAGAGACAGAGCGACAATGTTGGAAAGGGGGTCTTAAATGTCGTTTGTACGGCAGTCGTAGACGATGATGAAGCTGATTCGAATATAGAGAGTTCCCTTGAATGTCCCTTGGGAACCGTTGGTTCGGGTAGATGTTGTATGCTGTCTGAACGTATAACTGTGGTGTATCCGTGTAGGGAAACGTCCGATAATAGTATTGGTCAACCCTCGGTTCTCGGGGAAACTGGGAGTTGCGGGGGAGGGGATAGATAAAGTCGATGTGAGTGCGGAGTTGACGAAAGACCAGCGTCAACAGATTAATGCGCTCTTGGCTAAACATTCTTATCGTGCGATAGATAGTTCCATTGTAACAGAATTGTTACCGAGAGGAGGGTGGATTAAATGAACAATACAAACACAATTTGTGAAAGAAAATATAAATTTATGTAATAAATTATAAATGAAAAAAATACAGATGTAACAACACAATAATTCACGCGCTCAACCCACAATTACACTCACAACCATTCACAATACATGAATAAATTAAATAACAATACAAAAGGAATCACAAATGTAAAGGGATCTCTTGGATTATACACAGATCCAAGAATCCTTTACGAAAGTTAAATAAATGCAAGTATGATTTACGAAAAAAAAAATAAACACAAACGACAAACTATCTATCGCACGATGGATTGCGATAACTAGCACGATCATATACTTGTATTCAATCAAGTTGCTAGCTTTTATTGATATCTATGTGATCACTTGAAATATTATTGCGATCTGACATAAACATGCAAATACAACAATGTATTAAATTATATCACAATTTCAATACACCTATGTGTCTCCCCTGTATAACCGCACGATTCAGCAACAGTTGAATCGTCTCCCAGTTTCCCCGAGAACCGAGGGTTGACCAATACTATTATCGGACGTTTCCCTACACGGATCCACCACAGTTATACGTTCAGACAGCATACAACATCTACCCGAACCAACGGTTCCTCACTCCCCTAGATGTCGACCCGGACGTTTTACAACTCTAAGACAGCTCCGACACTCGGACTTCTAGCTTTCCGGATATTTACATGTTACACAGATGTTGACGAACAGACAGTTCGACACACAGACAGATACTTCAATTCCGTTTGCACAAATTAACGGCACAATCACATTCAGATATTTATACAGAGATGTTCCAGAACAAACAATAGATGTCCCACAACAAATCAAACGATTTCAAAGACGTTTATCAAAAGATGGTATCAGATGTGTTAACAGCTACGGTATCAACGATGTTATTAGCAGCTACGGTATCAACGATGTTATTAGCAGCTACGGTACCAGAAACAATGTAACAACTATGTTAGCAGCTACGGTATCAGAGACGGTATCAACGATGTTATTAGATGCGCTATCAGTGATGAACTTCTACGGTATCAACGACGGAATCAGCTGGAATCAGACTGAATCAGACTGAATTAGCCCTTTGGCTGGAGACTTGCAAGACGAGGTTATCTATCCTTCGATTAGATATTTTAGTTCCCGTAAAAATTTATGATAAATCCTAAGCCTTATATACTCTCAATAGGTGAACATAAATCACATCGAGCTTGCCGTACACCACGTAAAACGAGTATTTCGGATTTCATGTAAATTACAAATTGGCACATGCAAATCGTTACACGCCACTTAATCACCCCAGGTAATGCGTGTACGACGTAATCAAGAAAATGGTGAGTTTCGTTTGCAATTCAAGTACAACAAAAATCAGTTCAAATTTTCGCCTAATTCTGTGACAATTAGTTTAAGTTAGATGCTAGGGCTGTAGTGATTTATCGCAATTTCAATCTGGGAACCAGTACGTGATTTAACTTGTATAAAAGTACTAACTAAACGGGATACTGTGATCCAACCGCCTAAGTCTCTGTCCATCCTTCCACCAGTCAGCACCTCCTTTACTGTTTTATTTTAAATCATATCATCCGTAGATATGTATTCAACTTTGATATCCACTAAACCACATGGTACACGGGAATATTATCGTTGCCACTTTACTCACCACTCACATATCTCGTATAAATATATATATATATATATATATATATATATATATATACATCAATCTTTTCGATGAATCTTCAACATTGACGATGATTTTGTTTTTCTTCATATTTTATGATGTCCTTAATCTCATGAACGTAATCCCATTATTACAAACCATTAAAGCTGATTTTGAAAAAAAAATATTTTGACTGAAATCAAGCATGATATAGTCACATTATTAATTTGTAAAGTTAAATATGTTTTTAGTCGAAATGTAATCTTCTGTAGTGTCACGAAGGAGACATGTTATACGACAGTATTTATGTAATGTGATGAAAGTAACATGATCCATGGCAAGAATTATGAAATGTGATAGGAGACATGTTCTACGGCAGTCTTTATGTGTAATGTGATGAAAGAAAAGACTGAGAAATATTATCATTTTAATTAAAAATATATTCCAATTTTATTTTCTTAACACTGCAGACAACTTATATTGATTCAAACGTTGAAGGCAAAATAATATCTAGCAAGTGTGAAATCAAGGTTAGATGTACAAAGTTCTTTAAACGATTGTAGTTGTATGTATCATGTAAACCATGTTGCGAGATATAATTGTAATTAATTCAAATTTTCTTACTCAAAATACAAATAGAATGAAAATCGTAGACTTTCATTGTTATCTAAACTGAGGTTACTATACTGGGACGATAATTTTAAATTTTAAATTGTAAATTATATGATGTGCCGAAAATGTAAGAATCATATTTCTTAATTGAGGTTCGAGTTTGGGTTTCTTTATCGGCAAGTGTCGAGAAAACTGCTTTAGTCGTTTTTTATTGGACACTAGTTATGCAAAATTCGTAGTACAGTCTTAAAATTCTTAGTACAGTCTTAACATTCGTAGTACGAGTTTCCTGCTGCCTTGCAGGTTGGCTTTGGTTAGCCAAACGCTAAGGGAGTAAACCCTAAAAGAAAATCCGGAGTGGAGACCCTAAGGCAGTTGGACGATGTACTTACTACATCCTCTTCTGGCAACTCCTTGGTCTGGAGAGGAATGGGCTCCGCCAGACGACTTTTGCCCAAGACACACTGATAATGCTGAACAAATCTGAAGTTATCATACCGGGTCAGTGGTCGCCCGGGTCAACAAGGACCACGCCTGCCGTTGTCCATCAGGATGGAGGTGACAAGTGTGCTACTGGTACTTTGCATAAAATCAGAGCGATAGACAACGTTGCTATCGCCACCTGGAACATTAGAACTCTGGCACAAGCTGAAAGACTCCAAGAGTTGACACATGATATGGTACACTACACATGGCACATACTGGGACTCTGTGAAGTAAGATAGAAAGCCCTAGGAGAACACCAAACTGAAGATGGGCATATATATTATACTATAGTGGAGAGTTGGACAACTCCATAAATGGAGTAGGCTTCCTTGTAAACAAAGCCATCAAGGGATCTGTGCTCGAATGTCTCCTATATCTAGCAGAATCATCTCCATTAGTCTGATAGCATCCCCCTTTAACATCACAATTATGCAAGTATATGTTCCAACTACTGATCATGATGATGAAGAAATAGAGGAGTTCTACAACAAACTGCAGGGTATAATAAACATGGTAAGTAAAAAAAGACACCCTTATTATCCAAGGAGACTGGAATGCCAAAGTTGGCAAAGATGCTCTAAAAGACTGGGATGATCATTGTGGACCTTCTTGCAATGAGCTTACCATTGAAAGAGGGAGACGGCTGCTCAAGTTCGCAAGCTACAACAACTTCGTACTAGCCAACACCCTGGGCCAACATAAAGCTTCATGATGCTGGACATAGCACGCATCAAATGGAACCCATCATAACCAGGTGGACTACATACTGGTTCAAAACCATTACCGATCTGGCATCAATGGAAAAAAAAAACAAGAACGTTTCCAGGTGCTGATGATGGGAGTGATCACGACCTCGTCATTATGAACTTCCGAGTGAACTTGAAGAAATTTAACAATCCAAAGAGAATCAGGCTCAAATTCAACCTTGAACAACTGAAGGACCCTAACATATGCAAGTCATTCCAAGCCACAATTGGAGCAAAATTTTCTCCACTCCTTGTGATGGATGTTGATGTTAAAGTAATGACAGACACTTTCAACACTGTCATGACAAGAGTTGCCAAGGACATCATTGGCCTCCGTCGCCCAAAGAAAAAACCCTGGGTTACAGAAGAGATTCTGAATCTGTGTGATGCCAGAAGAGACCTAAAAAAACACCAGACACACAACAGGGGCAGTGGAATATCGAGAAATAAACAAGAATGTTAGGAATAAATTGAAGAAAGCAAAAGAAGAGTGGATTGGACAAAAGTGCACAGAAAAAGAGAGCAGTCTGATTAAGAATAACAGCAAAAAGGCATTCCTAATTGTGAAAGACCTCACCAGACAGAAGTAACCAAGTCAGTACCATTCAAGGCGAAAATGGAAAATGCCTCTCAGAAGCAAGTGACATTGCAGAAAGATGGATTGAGTATTGTAAGGTACTCAACAACCATCCGTCCACAGGAGACCCAGAGGTGCTTGAAATTCCAAACTCCACAAATAATGACGATTTCCCAATTCTCAAAGAAGAGGTGGAGTCATCAATAGGAGCACCGAAGAATGGAAAGGCAGCTGGAGTAGTCAGCATTGGAGGGCGTAACATCACCAACCTCCGCTTTGCAGACGACATTGATGGGCTGGCAGGCAGTGAAGATGCGCTTGCCACCTTAGTGAAGAACCTGGATGAAACATCTTCCAGATTTGACATAAAGGTAAGTGCCGAGAAGACAAAGCTGATGACAAACAGTGGCAAACAAATCTCAACCAAGATTAAAGTCAGAAGACAGGAACTGGAAACAGCGGGACAGTTCAAATATCTTGGTTCCATAATCACGGAAGAGGGATCAAGAGCAAAAATTTTGTCACGAGCAGCACAAACAACGGCAGCTATGTCAAAGCTAAGACCCATCTGGAGAGACAAGAACATCTGTCTGAAAACTAAAATCAGACTATTGAGAGCTCTAGTCATCTCAATCTTTCTGTATTCATGTGAGGCCTGGACCCTGACAGCAGAATTACAACGAAGAATTCAGGCAAATGAGATGCTACAGAACCATCCTTGGCATCTCTTACATGGACTACATCACAAATGAAGAAGTACGCGACACCATCAGGCACAAAGTTGGCCATTATGAAGACCTCCACACCATTGTCAAAAAGAGAAAGCTGAAATGGTATGAATATGTCACTAGAGCCAACAGTCTATCCACAACAATACTGCATGGTAGTGTCCAAGATGGTAGAAGGAGAGGTAGACAGAGAAAGAAAAAAGTGGAGTGTCAACATTACATAATGGACCAAGGAAAGTTTTGCAGAGACACAGGCATTGGCACATAATCGAGTCAAGTGGAGGGAACTGGTCAGATGCTCAGCAGCACAGTGCGTCAACGACCACACTAGGTCAAGAGACTAATTATAATGATGAGTTACGCAAAAAATCGTAGTACAGTCTTAAAATTCGTAGTACAGTCTTAACATTCGTAGTACAGTCTTATCAAGTAGCTACACTTTATGAAGTCATATTCATTCTTAAAACATTGTTATACATATCTATTAATACGCAATGTGCCACACGTGTCCTAAGTTATATCTAGTTCTTAATGCATTGTTATGTATAATGTGCCAAAATTATTCCTAACTCGTATCTAGTTCTTAAAGGATTGTTATATATATATATATATATATATATATATATATATATATATATATATATATATATATATATATATATATATATATATATATATAAAAATATATATATATATATATAAATATATGATATAAGACAATGTGCAAAAATTAGGTCCATGTCATATCTACTTCTTAAAGCATTGTTATATATATGATACAAGTGTCAAAATTAGGTCCATGTCATATCTAGTTCTTAAAGCATTGTTATGTATCTATCATTATACAATGTGCTAAAATTAGTCCTAATTATATAATTTTCGAGTCGTAAGAAAAGAAAAGAATGCTTTAGATGTCCGAATATTTCATAGTACTGCATGCTCAGACAAAACTTAAATGTAAAAATGGTAACTTTACCGGAATGTTGCGTTTTACCTTTTTCTTTTTTTGGATAACGATCAAGTTCATATACTGATACAATGAAGTTTTCAAACTAACCCATACCGGCACATACAGTAGGACCTTGTAGGAACACAATGTTCAATCGCCATAGTAGCCCACTCATCTGGTCAATGTTGTGCATTGATAAATTCCTAACACTTGTCGCTATTGTAACAGATTTGCATAAATATGTTTAAATCGAAAGAGCTGTCCAAACAAGAATTATGGCTAATTATTTAAAAAATTTACTAGAACAAGTCCAAGAACTTCCAAATTTCTATAAAATATTTATATTATATAAGCATTTACACAATGTGTTTACATTGATAATGAGGGTTTTGAGGGAACTTTAATTGTGCTTTACCTT